>WSXT02114300.1:0-11113 GCA_011762715.2 Neuroterus valhalla
GCTCTTGACGACACTTGAAGCATCTTCGAGACGTTCTCCTCCAAAAGCATACTATGTCTCTAGGTCATCCATATGAAATATATGAGTGAGAACGCACGCGTTCTGCAACGTTTTTTGCCCAACTTGTAGGTTTCGTCGTTTACCCAGCGTCGATCCATACTATTCTTGGCTAGGTAATCGTGAACGCTATCTAATAGATACGTCACATTATGGCAAGTGTGTTTTTTCTTTGCAGCCAGTTAGCATGATCCAATTGATTTGATCAGCCATCACGTAGGATACGTTCTTCAAGTCGCCAAGTCGTCCGTAAGCGTGGTGTTTCACAATATTCCTGACGTCCGTACCACGACCACTGGACCAGAATTCTGATATTCGTGCTCACTCTATGTCGGCTTTCACAAGATATGAGCATGAAAATGGGCTCTGGGTGCAGCCTGTTACTATCAGCTGTTGGAGGTGAGACTGGATTGTCATCAAATCTCGGAAAATTGGATTCTAACGAATCGTGGCTCACAATCTTCGAAGAAGATCTAAATAAAGATAATTTACAAGCTGAAAGTATCCATCAGGCGTTGGCTAAGAGACAAGCAGGAATAGCTGAAAGTGATTTGATATTTTTTATGAAGAGGAACTTCTGCAGAAATATCCCGAACAGAAAATTTCATCATCTTTGAACCTGCGGTTATCAACACCATGTCGGTAAAATGACTGACGCTACAATAGGAAAAGATGAACTTCAGGCATTTTCATATCAGCAGCTCGGAGCTGTTATCAGTATGATTGATCCTGCTCTCACAGCTTCTCCAAGATTCGAGTTTAGAGAAAATATACCTCTCGTTCCTTACCTCAGCGATGCAGGTCACTTGTCAGCGAACATTTTTCAGAGCATAGAAACACAAGAGCTTGCATGGGAATAAGTGAGGACCTAGGGGAAGCAAAAGACGTGTTCATGGATAGAGTTGTGTTGAGGACAAAGATCAATGACGAGGAGAGTGATACCTTGAACTGAAGATATTAGATACTTTTTAAAGTTTTCCACCTGCGGTGATTGCTAGAGGGATTGATCGGCAAACCGTTTCAGAGTGGTATTTTGTCCTTAAAATCATTTCATTTTTTTATTAAATCCAGGACGGTTCAAGCCGAAATTCTCTTTCCCTAAAAACGTGTTATGTCACTATTTAATACTTTAATTTGTCAGGAGATATAAATCCAAAGAATGATTTGATATCAAAGTCCTTTCCAAGGTTACGTTTCTACAGTTTAGCTCGTAAATCATGAAATGGTTTCCCGATTGTTTCAGTTCGAGGTACTTGGAGATTAAACGATCTAAGTATCTTAATTTTATGACTTGAAATTGCTTTATTGAAATTACGTAAATATAAATTCATTAAACAAGCTTGAATAGGACACACTCGCCACCCGCACACACGCGCACACACACACGCGCACACACGCGCGCGTGTATTCCATGAGATAACGACTCCGATATAATAAAACATTCAAATACTTATTGCATAAACGTTTTACATAATTCTTCAGTGAAGCATAAATTTTTCCATCCCCTATTCGGGAAAAATGAGGATCTTCTACGCTCTAGTCTTCCTTTTGTTGGCCATTTTAAATTCGCTTGGTAAGTATAATTGTAACAGCCCTAACTTAATTTCAATTCATCTGAACTCTTCAGCAAATGATGATTAGAATGATGTAATCGGTAACAACCTTGATTCATTGTGATGCGATCCGGAATGCGTGTGATACAGAACTGAATTCGACATGACGATTCGTTGAATTTTTACTTGATCACTGGAATAAAAAATCTTGAACTATTGTTGGAGATTATTTCACTTCATGTTATTGAAACTGAAATGCAAAGATCTGCCAAAAATTGAATTCTCCATGTAGAAAAATCTAAGAAATAAAAAATTATTACATAATAAATCCAAAAATAAAAGTTTGGTGTAACATTAGAACTGCTCGACGAGAAAAAATGAATCCCAAACAAGGTTTTTTTTTGTTAAATGGTACACAAGGGTAACAAACAATTTTGGCGACCAGAATTCGAACTTTTGGATTTTCATACTGAGTGAAAATTTCTACGAATAGTTTATACTATTATGAACATGGATTCAAAAGTTCTCCAGCATGCTTTGATAAGGTAAGGCGTTCTAAATAGCATAGAATAATATTTTAAGGCCTCTTAAACATCATGTTCTAGAATCTTGAACCTAATTATTCTCTCATAAACTTGAAGGTGCTTTTGTGCTGCTTCATCATTAGAGAGTGATGATGAGAATGATTCTCCTGAAACGACTATTACTTGACAAGGACAGGGCTGACGCTATCAATTTGGCCACTCTTCTGCAAATGATGTTGTCCCGCCTTCCTTCTAATTCCCCTCCCAATTACATAATTACATACATAATTCTCTGACGTATCTATTGAGGATTCGAGAAAAAGTTGCTGGCCTTGCTCTTATCTAAGCGAGTTCTTCAATTAATAGACACTTTTCCTTTATTGCTGTTTGCGAGTTATTTTTTATTACGTTCAATATCCGAAATCATACCTTCACGACAGTATCAACAATATCACTTTCCTCGAAGCTCTTCAGTTTTATTTCTCAAAATTCGATGATCTTTTTAGATGCTTGATCAGCATAACCTCTCTCCCTATTTCTTTTCCAGCATATGAGACTTTCTGCGAAGAAAAGGCCTTCAACGGAGATCAGGGAAATCTGACATGAGAAATGACAAGAGGAACCGAAAAACACATCACTGCGCGTCGTGTTTGTGCGTTCAGCGCGCTTCGGCAGTAGGATTGCGTAGTTAGTCAACTTAAGCACTGGCAAGATTATTAAAAACCTGAAAATTACTTCTTCCGTTAGGGCCTCTCCCTCTTGGAACGTCACATATAACCTTGATAGCACTAACTTACGCCCATAACCCTTCAGAGAAATCTCCCATGCAAACTTCCTACTTACTCATGTTTTTCCTGCCCACAGATGTTCACTACATAACTCAACAATCTCTTCGTCACTTGAAGAACAATTCCACCTTCTATTTCAAACCAAAATCTAATGTAGCAGAACTCCTCCCCTTACCGCAACTGATGGTTACCAATATTCCATACGTACTCTTCTCTATGCTCCATTTTCCTTAAACACGTAATTTTAGTCCCACTCAAATTCACCGTTAAATCCTATTTTTTCACATACTCTGCGAGCGCAATTGTTATAAGACTCAATCCTGTTTCATAAACTACTGCAAACACTACATCGTCTGCGTATGCTGGTGGATATAGTTTGCGTGTTCCTGATATTGAAGAAAACAATTTTCCCCCAGATAAATCTTAGCCTTCCAAAGATGTCTCCTTTGTACTCTCTATCAAATCTTCATTCACCCTTTTCTACTTCTTTGAGTTTCATTGCACTCTCCTGTTAACGGATCCTAATGCTGCTTCTGAATCCGCAAACTTTGCAACTAGTTTTCCCTCTGCATCACTTCAGGGGGAAGGGGGTCAGGCTACTAGGCCGTGCCTTAGCATTCAGCTGTTATTCCGGACGCTTGTTTTTCCAGGACTCTGCATTCAACCCTACCAAAATATACGCATCATCCTCAGTAGGACGACAATGTTGCGCATCAGACTCGTCGGCCTTGGATATCTTGGCAGGGGTTGAGTCCGGTACTCAAACATAGAAGGGAAAGATGAGTTGTAAGAGGAGGAGCACGGTTATTAAATCTAGGTGAAATGCGAGCAGAAAATAGGAAACATGGAGATATGCTGTGACAAAGGAGAAAGAGCAGGGATCAATTATTTACAAGTGATACAGTCGCAACCTTTTCCTATTCCCATAGTAGCTTTGATTCCTAAAACTTGAAAGAAACTGCATTTCGTGCCGAAACGTTTCCATCGAAGAAGTCTCGATTTCGCAAACTCCGAATATACATACTATACTGATCCATGTACTAACGAATCAGCATCGAGGGTCCTGTGATAAATTACTTAAGCTACTGGAGAATGCGAGAAATTACATCAGATAAAAATATTGTTATTTTTCAAATTGGGATCGCCCTGTGTTTGAAATTTGAAAACTTTCCATATTAAGTATCTTGTGACGTTAGGTCTTTGTATCTAGAAAACAAATCCTCCGAAATCCAGTATTGTTTGGGGAATTCTTCATTTCACTCAGTTCGCATCTCGCGCCAACAGCGGCTAACGAGAGCCGACGCGCTCGGCAAGCTCAGTACCTCCACATGTCAGAGTTGAAATCACTTAGCCTATACACAGGAGCGTTGAATAGCTCCCTGCATTAAAGTGTTTGTGCAGAAAAATCAAGTACTCATCTTCCATTTAATTGATATTTTTCTGCGAATAATACTTTCGATAAGTGCATTTGCCATAACAGTTTGTTGGTTGTAGTAGTGCTCTTCAAAATATGTATTTTTTTATGTTGAGCGCATTCCTCAACTCGCTCATTTATTCCATTATGAACATTCTTTGGTGTTATAATTAATCCATTTCTTTTTCCTTCTTCAGTAATAAGTTTGCAGTCTGGACAACCTAAGGGCGCAAGTTCTTCCCGTGTATCTTCCCCTGGCAGACCATCTCCTCCCTCTACTCCTAGACGGCCTAATGCTCACGAAATTTTTCCGATTGATGACTACAAGAAAACGATAAGTAGAGCCTCGCGATCCCTGGACTGCCTTCACCTTTCGCACGGAGACCATTTCAGTCACCCTCTTTGTAAGTTCTCATGTTTTTCTTCAATCCACTCTAAGCCATCTTGTAGCTGTCCATGTATTTCGAAAGTACTCCATTTTGTTTACACTCTTTTGCTTTCACGGATTTCGGAGTCTTCACATTACCATCACATATGCATATATGAATTCATATTCCACAAACCTTATTTACTTCTTCATCAACTGTTTGTCACAATATCGTCTCGCAATAAATCTCAACTCCAAACGCTCGCGACCTTTGTGAACATGCACTAGGCTTCTGCTTCATCTTGCCTCTATAAACCTTAAGATGAGAGCCTTATTTCGCAACGCTTCTTCCATTGTCCTTTTTTACATACTGTACACAGAATCCCTCACTCATTTATTCATCTAGATACTTCTACCCCTTATTCCATTCCAGATCTCACCACCCTGTTCCATCTGCTCGGCTTTTTCATTTCTTTCGAATGATTTGACTCGCCCTTCCCCATACCCATCCCATACCAACTCTGTCTCCCCTTTCTTCATAATCAACCGGGCACATGCTCAAGAATACTGCTTTCATTATCCCTTTTCAGTTTTTTTTTCTTCAAAAATCCCATGATTCCTGCAGTTGCCTGACCATCACCATATCTCTTCCTATTCCTCCCTCCATCCTCATGCTCTTTTCGTCTTCAGATGTTTTCTTCAAAGCTCAACACTGATCACATCAGCACTTCAAACACCTACAAAATCATGGTCCAGTAGTCCAGTGGTCATTTTATTGTAGATATTCGTTGGTGTTGGAATATATCCGTCTTTTTTCCTTTTACAGTCTCAAGCTCTAAGTCCAAGCAACCTGTTGGCGGAGTTTCTCCTAGCGGAGTTTCTCCTGGCGCAGTTTCTCCTGGCGAGAGTTCTTCTGGCGCATCTTCTTCCCTTTGCAGATCAAATTCTCCTCCTCCTCCAAGATGGCCTAATGCTCGTAACATTTTTCCGATCGATGAGTACGAGTGGGTGAAACGAGAGAAAGTCTCGTTTCCTGCGAATAAACTTCTAAGGAGATCAAAAGCCACAGGTTTCAAAGATATAGATCCATATACAAATTATACCGTACTGGGAAACATTTATGATGACGTTTTCGGTATTTTTACCGATACAGATAGTTTACGTTTCATATATAATCATGGTTATAAGCCGGCGACCATAAACTTATTAACCGAGGACGTTAGAAAACTTGAGGATGACGAAATCACATTTTTATATAGGGCTTACAGGGAATAGTATAAGTAACCCACTAGGGCCATTTGGCAGTCACTATCTTTCCTATAAAAGTTGGTAATCTAAATTAAATACCAAATTATAAATAATGTTTGGATCGCTTAATATATTCAGGGGCAGAAACCCCTACATTTTTGCCCTTAAACATCAACCTTCCAGGAGTGCGTTCTTTCAAGTCCGAATTCATTTTCGGAACTCGTGTTAATGAGTATGCAATACATGTCAACTTTATGAGCATGGAAAAAGAATATGAAACAACCTTATACAAATAACCTTATTGAGGGTCTATTTTTATCAGAAACTTTAAATATTCTTCTTCATCCCTGCTGATTCGTCTCCGTTTTTCACGATTCGTATATCGGTGTCTTATAAAACGATGACTTAGTTTGGCTATGCTTGATAAAGAACTTTAATTGTATAAAATTAAAATGCGTTCACGTTTCTTGAGCAGCTTACTTGCTCGAGGAACTATCGTGAAATACACTGAAAACCTCGAAATAACCAGGATTTTGGGTGTTCCCTTCAATAGCCTTCGGTTATGTCAAGGCAAAATATTTAGGGCCAACCAAAACATTATCTGTTCGAACACATAACAACAGAAATGTATTTTTACAAATATCGGCTTAGTTTTTATGTGCCTGACAAACTTTGCAGCGTTGGCAACACTTTCTGCTTGTATCGTCGGACCTGACAACCTTGATAGAGATTTCAAGATAGGATAAACTGAGGGAGTTTGTTTTGATGTTATTTCGTAAATTACAACTCATCTACATTTTGCATGAGTAAGAGCACTAGATTGACTTCCATTCAGTTAATTGTTAACTAAATTTTACTTGCTTGCCGCATATGTTACACAAGTTCAAATCATTGTCGATAAGAAACTGTATCTCCATTTCGCTTTGATTCAGTCATTTGATTGTTCAATAAAAGATTGATTTATACAGGGCATTTTATTTTATTGATCCTCCTCCAATGTAATCTCGTCGATAGATAGTAGCCTCTAGTAGCACACTTATCACAAGCGAGTCGAACAGTTTTATCCTCCTTTCAAAGTCATCTCCAAACAACCTCTTTCCCAGACACCACACCAGCCTCATCACAACATTTTCCTTCCTCACTATATCCTTTATATGATCATCCGCTTCTCCATCCCTCCGATGATGCTTTGGGAAACACGAATCAAGTACTTCGATCATAACCAAGGACAACTAGACCAGTTCGCTTCACAACGGGTATCTTCCAATGGGATTCCTTTAGTACATTATGGTTCTATTTGTCTCATGTTCAATATCACGACAGTTTTCAAATAACATCCACATGGAGTTTGGACAAGATGAACGCTGAACAGTGCGTTCTAATCGAGGAGAATTAGGAATCGAACAATTGGAGAACGGGAATGAAGACCGTAAAGAGGGAACGGTTAAGGGTGAGTCATATAGATAACCGGGTAGTCCTAAGTCTAAGGGCATTCAGCATAAGTTAGTTAAGAGAAGCTGAATAACTGCGAGAGAGATATTTCGCTCTACACTGCCATCTGTGAAGCAGATCTCGATAACACGCCCTTGAAATTTACCTCAACAAAAGCCCTAAATTTCAGCGCAGAAACCAGAGAGGAATTGGAAGCGCAATGAAGACAAAATATCAACGGCGAGCACCCCAAAACCTAAGCCCAATATGCAGTGGATGAAAATGCGTCTGATATTTGGCTGGAAAAGAGCGTCCTGTTTCCGGAAATGGAAGGATTCATGACAGCGGTCCACGACATGGGTTGTCGGCTACAGAAATTATCGCAAGCACGTTTTACATCAAGTCGTTGTTTACAGGTGCCGATCGCGTGAAGATACCAACGAATCGGTCGGGCACATTACTGATGGCTATCGCGTGATAGCTTAGAAAGAGAAAGAGTACACACACAGACATAATAATTTAGCGGGCATTATACATCAACAACTTGCTTTGAACCTAGGACTCTTAATAGAATGGATACCTTTCGACAGGTACATTAAAGTTTATGTTTTGGAGAACGAAGGCTACACCTTATACTAAGATGTTAGTAATGTTACTGTCCAGATGGATCATTATATTCGAGCCAATCGACCTGAAATCGTTATGAGTGCGAAAGGTAACGGAAAAGTCAACATCATCGACATTGTTTGTCCACTTAACCGGAATTCGCAGACAACCTATGCAACCGAAGTTCATAAGTACAGGGACCTGGGGCATGGAGTGAGGTCAATATAGAAGAATGTGAAGCAGGAATCTATTCAGCCTATCGTGATATTGGCTACAAGCAATGTACTCGAAAGACACTCTGAACATCTCGAACATCTAGGAGTCAGTAAGGTACTAGCAGCGGCTCAAAAGGCAGTTTTATTGAACAACTGTCACATTTAAGGAATTTTTTCGACAATCTGGAAGTTCGCGACCAGAATCATGTGGAGTAATAATCGGTAGCTCTGAAAAAGCATTCAGAGGTAACGCAAGTTGCCTTCAACACACTCTACCGCTGTATAATAACAACATTGTTACAAGAGACTGTACCAATTACTTTATATTGTGTCAGCCAAAAAATCAGCGCGACAAATTTTAAACTGTGTATTCAAATTTTCACCTAATCAGGCACACGACTTATCCGTGGCTGGTGATTAAACACCGGATGGAAAAACCTGAGATCGATTTTCGACGAGAAATAATAGCAGTCGATTCAAACTCTTCAATTTCAGCCTTTGCTTTTTGTATTATCAAGTTTC
Organism: Neuroterus valhalla; assembly: GCA_011762715.2. Lineage (NCBI taxonomy): Eukaryota > Metazoa > Arthropoda > Insecta > Hymenoptera > Cynipidae > Neuroterus > Neuroterus valhalla. The sequence continues at coordinate 8,726 of WSXT02114300.1, forward strand.
CGCCTTGAAAGGTCTTATTGTTATTAGCTTTGAAACAAAGTTCGAATCGAAAAAATCGGTCGACTTTTGCGATTTTCGGTATTTTCTTATCGTTCCGTAATAGGAGTAGAAATGGCCCAATTTGCGCGTTTCAAGTTTTGTTGTACTGATAATTATAAAGAAATTCGAATGTACATAAGCTAGTGAAAACTGTGCAAAAATTGCCTTGAAAATGTGACATTAAAGAGAAGCGTCAACGATCCTTACAAACTCTCACAGACAAGCATTGAAATAAAATGAACCGATTCGAATTTCATCGACCTCTGCTTACAACTTATTTATTTGAAGAGATATATGACACTGGTTAAAATTTTTACCAGCATGTTTTACGGCACATATATTTGACGAAAATGCAACTTCTTGCATTTCGCAAAATCTTCAACCAATTTTCAAACATTTGATACCTTATTGTTATTAGCTTTACAACAAAGTTTGAATCGCAAAAGTCGGACCATTCGTGTAATTACTGGTATATTTACGGAAAATATATTGTTATTGTTTGTTTTATTGTTTGGTAAAAAACAAAGATGCAAATATCCAAACTATTTACTCACCTGAACTATGAAGACCTTCAAAATAACCAACTATTAATTCAAATTCTGTTAGAACTTAAAACAATTTTTCAAAGTTAAATAATGTTGTAAATTTTCAATATCTTAAGTGACACTGACTAAATCAGAATAGAAATAAATAGTTTTGAGCGCAAAACTTATGAGTTCGAATTCAACACTCATCAAAAATTCATCTTCCTTTCGCACATGATATGAAAGTCGATACTTTTACCCGATACTGTAGTATCGATCATTTTCTTAAAAGTATCGTAATTGGATCGGTATCGACTGATTAAAAGTATCGATACCCTGGCATCGATACTTTTATAAAGTATCGCCCATCACTAACTCCCATGCAGGCACTTAGGACGCCCAACTTTTCTTCTTTCTCCCTTCCTCTCTCCCTCTTTTTTCCTTGTACAAATACGCACACTCATGCATGCGACAGCTTTATAAATCCAGCAAACCAACAAGCCCGCGTGGACGTCCCAATGAGAATTCGATACAGGTTATCCACACCTGTCACGTGTCTTACCACACGCGATTTTCCCTATCAGATAAACAGAATACACCATTTTTTCGCAACGTTATCAATTGATCTTGTAGGACATAAAATGTTTCATAGTAGGTCGATTGATACATCATTGTTGAATTACAAATATTACAATACATATGATCCTCTCCCATAAACTAAGGAAGTTTGTCCTCGGCAAAACTTAATGGCACTCTTTCTCCTGCGTCTAAATTTGAGACCTTTACCTGCTCCGAAATTTCCATGCCCAGTCAGTAAACCGTGAAAAATAATAAAAAATAACACTATTCCTCGAAAGCTGGTTTCTCCAGCGCTTTTCGCGAAGTATGAAATAGAATATTGTACCAAATAAAAGGGAATCGCTCGTTGAAAATACAACATTCATCAGTATCAAATGTAAGATAAACGTACAAAACATTCGGTTTCGACCCCAAAAAATATAACGAATAATTGCTTGTAACACTATTATTAATGTTGAAATCATCACAAGAAGGAACTATTAAGCTGAGGGGTCAAACCCAGAATTTCTTGAACTTTCCAAAATAATTATGTTTTATTGTAGAATGCACTTCAGTAATGCTTTACCATTTTTTGAGTAAGCGTCCAGGTTGTTAGGATTCATCCATTTCTAATTTTGTAACGAGGCATAACTCGTCACATAGACATCACGTCATACGTTAGTGACGTCACGGGGCGAGAGACCTCCTACGCGCGTGCATGCCCTCCCCAACCGACCGGCTGCCAGTGTATAAAAGCACTCGCAGTACCGCTAGGAGGACAGTTCGCTGAGAGCTGCAAACCGACTCTGTTTAGGGTGTAGAGCTCAGCGATACTCACTAGGGTTGGTAAATCTCAGGAAAAAGTCGACTTTCCACTTTTGATCGACTTCTTACTCCTCGAGTTTCAAAGTCTATTGATTGATGAAAAAAGTCGACTTTTTCGACTTTCTCGCCTTAACTTAAATTTGGATTACTTTTAATAACTTAGTGTAAACTTAAATTATTTAAAATTCACTTAGCCTACGTAAAATTACTCTAAAAGTATCTTTTACCGAACAAACAAAAATAAAGTGACAAAATTAGAGAAATGGAGAAACCAAATAAATAGAAAAAATTATTGAAATTTATGAACAATATATTATGCAAATCAATCGGCCCTTAGGGCCACCAATATTTTTTTTTACGAGGAATATTTTGAAGTAACCGACATGCATTGAAATGTTGTCCATCAACATGACAACAACCTTAGGGGCCGCGGAAGCGGGGG
>WSXT02114322.1:0-11112 GCA_011762715.2 Neuroterus valhalla
GGAACCGAACGAGTTACGCTTACCCCGCAAGGGATTTGGCTTAATGGTATAATAATAATAATAATATATATATATATTTAACAACCACCGCAGGGCCCGCTCGGGAGTAACCGTCAGTCAAGAAAACGCCACAAGCTTTCAGTCGAACGACGGTTAAATACACCCATGGCCACGTCTCAAGACCGAGAGATGAGTGATCACCTGCACGACAAAATCACAACGACGGGCCGACGAAATCCTCGTGTCGTTAAGACACGGAACGACCCAAATATGACTGCTCTTTGCATCCATCCGGCAAGAGCCATGGCATATTTTTGGCCCACACTTACGTTCACTTCGACACACCAACATCTGGCCCGCATCTTTACCTCATATTCAAAGTCGGAGATCCCTATTCCGCAGTGGCTGGAGTTAAGACGAACTGTGCTCAAACTGAAGAAAGGCGACTTGTCCAACCCAAAGAACTACAGGCCAATAACTTGTCTGAACACTTTGTGTAATGTTGTATATTGTGGAGTGAGATTCACGAACAACGAGGATCAAACAGAAGCGCAGCAGGCTGTCGGAAAAACCTGCTGATCGGCAGGAGTGTCTGCAAAGACACTACGAACCACAAGCGCAGTCTGTCGATGGCCTGGATTTATTACCAGAAAGCTTATGATACAACTTCCCATAGATTTATAATTTGTATGTTGAAAAGCACAAGGTTCACGAAAATATAGTAGGATGCATAGAGGAGGACCCTGCGGTGGTTCTTCAAACAATGTTTATTTATATATAAAATATATAGTAATGAAGATGAGGAATGTTTCATGTACAATTTGCATTAAAAATGACAATATTCAAAAAACAACGTTCAAGAATTTACATTCGAATTCGTGTATACGTAAAATTCAAATATGCATTCAAATTAAACTTTTAATTCTTCCACGACGATTAAAGTTTTTAATCACAGTTTTTGGATGAAAAAATACATTATGACGTTCACAATTGCGTATTGCACAAACATGCGCCTTTAAAATGGTTGCGAGTTTATTTAATTTTCTATATTTTATTGTTATGGTAAATATTAGAATATTCCATAACTACCATAATAATTATTATGGGTAATATTTGATCATTTTTCCCAGTAGGTTGATACAGCATTTATATATCAATATTATTTTTTGAAACATTCAAAACTGGCTTCATGTTGCACATCTAAGATGTGTCACAATTTTATGATTATATCATATTAAAAAGTATGTGACGCATATGCCTCGCACGCACATGGTTAGCACAAAGTGCGAAGCATATGCCTCGCACAAAATGCGACGCATCCGTACCTCACCCTGCACGCACAGCGTACCTCGCATGCCAAGCGGGTAACGTGCCATGCACGATTGTTATCTAGGATGATTTCGCCAACTTTGAGCATTGCGCAACTCGCGGGATACATGGAAATCAGCATGCAAACATATGGGCCGTTTATCCAAGGCATTAAAAGTTACACAATTGTACACTCAGTTTTGGGGGCTATGATTTTCCGGTAAGAAAATCCTTCATTCCCTGGACTGTGTATAGGCTGTAATATCTACAAAGCACTTGTACATATAAATGAAGATGGCCGGGGAAAAGAACTTACTTTCAACCGTGTCAATCTATCAGAGTAGATTGGCCGCTGACAATCTTCTCCTTCTTCGTACAACCAATTTTCGGTTTCATCCAAAAGCCGGCAGAGATCATTTTTGTCGGATTCAGTGATGAACGTAGCTAATTGGTCGTCATCCAGAAGCTTCGAACGTAAGTCGTAAACATATTCTTCTAATGCATTTCGAACATCAACACGTTCTTTTTCTTGTCTGTCATCAGCGATCATTTTTCCCTACACAAAATAAAGGCGGAAAAATATACTTTATTTTAATTATAGAATATTCAAGTGGAGAAAAACTAACATATAGGGCGAAATTCGTCAAGTGTGCTACCAGCCTAAAATCTGTTTGTGTAGAATCTCATTAAATTCTACTAGATGGTAGTCCTAGTGGTCCTCATTTATTATCTCAAAGAAGATACCTCTAGTATGTTAGGTTACCCATATACCGGGTGATTTCTTAGGTCATTATATTGCGAATGACCTTCCAAGGTCACAGTATTATTGGAAAATATACCATAGCAGACAAATTCATGTAACTATCACGCGTTGATGAATCTAAGCTTAGAACTTGACCCCTGACCTGGTGGCCGTTTGAAGGTCACGGCCGCTCAGGTCGGGTACGTGCGTTAGCGAAAAACATTCCCCAAGAGGTTTTTGAGGTCGCTTCTTTTATATTTGTATCAAAATAATTGGAGGAAGACAGATTTTTTCACAGCGAAAAATTTTCATCATTCATGACTTCAACTTGCTCTAAATAACAGAGTATTTGGAATTTTGGCTCAAAACTTTGAGGCATTATGTCTAGAAATATACTTCAGCTGGTAGAGTCATTAAGCTCCACATTTTGCGTTTGGCAAAAAACTTCTTTTTTTGCCAAACGCAAAATCTGTCGACGTAAATTTGAGCAATCAAAAACTTCCATTGGATGAAATGTCAATTAAAACCCATAGAAGTTTTCTGTCAAGTTTTACTTCAATTGAACCTGCTGTTCATGAAGTACGAGGATTTTATTGTTTCGCGCGGTGCCGTGACTGCCGTGAGATTAAACTCGTAGAGGAGGCTTGGAGCCAAGATAGTGCACCAGGCTGTTACCAAGGTATAGACGTGGAAAATATTATTTTCCAACATCAACTCTTCATATTAATTGCCTTATTAATGAAAGTAACAGTAAAAGTTCATTTGTTTATACAATGATATGTTTATTATTATGTACCTACCATTTAATAATACATGTATGAATGAATTGTTTTCCAATTGACAATGTTCTTTAAAAATAAGATCAGCATTGCGTCAGAATCAGTTCACATTCAAACTACTTACAACTATAACTGTCCTACATAAATTATCTTGGTCAAAATAAGCTTAAAAGAAAAAACGTAGTTAATGATTTGCAAGAATGCGTTCTTGAGCATATTTAAGTGTCTGCAAAGAATCGAAGAGAGGTGATAACAGCTTTCAATTAAAATTTTAGCTTGAACCTTTGACTAAAACCCAAGATACTGACAATAGAAGTCTTGAATGCAGAGCCGCTGAAAACTGTTTTTTTTTTCACAACCGCGCACTGTAGCCCATGTATGTAAGCCTGTTGCAGTCAAACGTTTAAGCTACAATTTAAGTTAGTCTCAAGTAGAAGGTTTTATCACCTCTACTTGACGCAATATTGATATTTTTAAGAAGAAACCTTTCCAATTAAAGAACAATTTATTTAGGAACATATCATTAAATGTTACACAATAATGAAAAAATAATTGCATCAAGAAATAAACTTTAACTATTTTTTTTCTAATAAGGCAATGCATACTTCATGAACGGCAGGTTTATTTGAATTAAAACTTTACAAAAAACTTCTATGGTTCTACTGAACATTGCATCCGCTGTAAGTTTTTGATTGCTTGAACTTACGTTGATGAAGAGAATAGAGAACACGTTGCATTAGAGAATATTTAAACGCCCTTTGTGCACTTAGGTAATAAAGAAACAACTTTTTTTCGTAACAACGATTGCTCCTAGGATGAACATTAACTGGATCAACGCTTCTGAGGACGGGCACTTGCAATTTCTCAAGTGCTTTGAATGAAATATTACAAATCATATCTCTTGATGATAAACACAAGTTTTTTGTCAATCGAGCAAGAGGAGTTATCTATGTGGATTTTTAATTCAAAGAGACTTCACCAGTCGTAAAATCTCCAATAAGACAATCAGATTTTAAGCAAAAAATGATTGAATGTTCAAACAAATAGTAGGAACTTCAAGCTAAAGAGACAAATTTTTAACGCAAAAGAAGATAACTCCAAAAAAAATATCAATTTTCAATAATATAAGTAAACTCCTAACAAAAAAATGAAGTCTTCAATCAAAAAGATAATGCTTGAATCAGCTTAGAAATAACTGTAAATAATGAAAATTTTCAAATAGTTTAATTCAATCACAAAATACTGATTTTCATCAAAATAGCTCAATCCTCAACGTATGATTTTCTAACGAGAGAGTTAACTTTGAATCATGAAATATTCAAATTTTCTCCAGCGGCCATGCCGCGCTCAAGAAACCCGTTCCTGTCCGATAACTGAAGTTAAGCAGCGTTGAGCGCAGTTAGTACTTGGATGAGTAACCTTCCGGGAATACCGCGTGCTGTTGACATGTTGGCGGGAGACGGATGTCCTCTCGTGTATCCAACTCAACCGATTCTGACTCTTTACGAGCTACCAGTCAGGTGACAGTCAAAACTGAAAGTGACGGAAATGTTGACCGGAGCCGAGTGGCGATGCTGGCTGTACTTTTAGGCCGACAGTTTGTCAAATACACGAGAAAAGTGTCCACAGTGTTCCTTTTTTATTTTTTCAAGTACATAAACGAAGTATCCGATTTTCCTGTGCTTGGAAATAAAAATTCAATGTTTTGAGACATGGAATTCCTCGAGGTTCTTTTAAATCAACGCTATCAATGGCATATAAGTGCGTCGTTTTTGGGTGCAAGTCGGGATGTACAACTTGCTCCGGAAAAGTGCAAGTTTTTACTGTGCCTAATGATAAAAAAGTTATTAATATCTGTGAAAAAGCTATTTGAAGAGCTAATTTTGGAATAAGGAACCAGGAATTACTTAATGCAACCTAGACAGTTAGAAATTGTACCGTAAAAATACGAGAATGCAGCTTTCTTTTCATAAATTTAAGAAATCTTATAATTTGATTTGAAGAATGTTACATTCTTTTAGTCTGATTTTGAAAACTTCTGAATACATAGATACTTATTTTAGACACTTTACCTTAGGAGAGTAAAAATTTATTTATCTGCATGCAAATTTAACTATTTTAGTTGAAACTCCTTCGTTTTAGTTGGGAACTTGAAGCAGAAGAAGCAAGCAAAACTTGCTACAACTTGAATTCTTAAAAATCACCAATGTATATATAATTATTTGAATTAAACATATAATTATGCATCTACATAATTGAAATACATGACTAATTATGTAATTTCATAATATTGTATTTATAAATACTTAAATATTGTTTAAAAATACACTTTTTAATTTTCCAACTTCATAATATTTATTTATTCTATGAATCCTATTATTTTTAATATGAATCTTTATGAGCATTTGACATATTTTTATACCATAATTAATTTTTATACGTCTCCATTTTTTACAGCTTTAACAAAATGCAGCAAAATACATCGTTGTCCAAATTTGAAGAGAAATATACAATTTCATAACATGGTTGAATTAATTGCTAATTTTATTATTATTTGAAAATGTCAACACTAAAAAAGAATTCGATTGAAATTCACTATTTTATAGTTTACTGTGAGAAGCGCATTCGTATAAAGCATTAAAAATAATTGTTTCTTCACTTTTTCTTGGAACCTATTAATTTATTGGATATTTGAAATTTTACCAAATCTCACGTAACATTTATTCTACATGCCTGTATAGGAGTGGCACACGCCTGCGAGCTACGCTTACCCCGCAAGGGATTATGGCTTAATGGTAGGTACACAAAAAAAAATTTCCTGATCTTATTGGCCTGACCATAATTTTCTCTCCCCTATTTGTCCAATAAGCATATGATCTGAGCAGACCCAACTCACCCCCAAAACCCATCTCAGAAATTTCTCATGCAGACTTTCCACTGTCTTATGCTCTTTCCATACCCAAATTTCCACTCTATAACTTGACACTGATCAAACTAGTAGACTGAAAATGTATCATCCTCCATTCGTCCTTGAACCTTCTCTTTCCTATACCCCACACTTGCCCTATTATATTACGCGCATATTTCAATCCCTTCCTCACTAGCAACTCAGTTTCTTCTCCTGCTTCAAACTAAAAATGATCTTAGTCTTAGTCTGTTTCCAATATTGTTATCCCTTTTGGCTTCTTTTTTGTCCTTTCTTCCGAATCTGCTAATAGGATACTAAACAAAAGAGGGCTGGAGCGGCATACCTTATCCGTTTCTGGAACTCTTTTCCTTTCTCCCATCATAACCTTTATACTAGTCCCTACAAATATCTCTTTTATCCTCTCCACCAAAGTTGAGCACGTGATTCTTCTCTGTGATCCCCATCCTTTCCTCAAAACCTGCCCAGTTGTGTAGTAGACTTCTTATTTCTCACACCTGTCTTGACAGCCTCTATCTGAGCTCTTCCGCGTAGACTTATCCTACTGGCATAAGTTGATACCTCTATAAACATCTATCATTATTCACCCTTCTTCAGTTGAGAGTTTTACCTGTACTGTCTTCCATTCCTCCGGCGACCCTTCACCGTTCCAAATCTTCTTGCAAATCCTCCACATCTCTTCTCTCACTCTTTCTCCACCATATTTCAGTGCATCATTCTTCACTACATCCTTACATGTTGCCATGCTTCTTTCCACCTTTGTAATAACCAATTTTCTACTGATCCCTTCTCTGAACTCCTTGTCTCCCTCGACCACCCTTCTTTCTTCACCCTTCACCCTATTATCCTCGCCGATGATAGAGAGTCGGAAAACTCTGTCCGCTCCTGCATCCCAATGTCCTTATTTATGCCCTTTATGCCCATATACCCTTTCATATTATCCATTTCTTTATTACTGCACAACCTTCTCTTCTCCTTTCCTCCTGTATGCACTTGAGGTAACAACTTTCCCTCTCCCTGCCTTCATTTTTCTTACCTTCACCCCCTCAACATTTTCTTCTCTCTCGCCCACTCTCTCATGATCCATTAACCTCTGATACCATGCTGTCTCTCTTCCAATTATCTCTTAACTTAACTCTCTTAACTCTCTTCCAATTATTTAATGCTTCTTGCGTCTTCTATACACATCCCTTTGGCAGTATTTGTTTCAAGCTCTCCCAGTCTTTTTTATGCCAGCATGTCTTACTCATCATTATTACGTCCTCTTTTCCCCACCACCTCCCATAACCCTTTGTTCTTGTTTTTAATCCTAACACATTCCAGAAAGGTAAACTCACTCTTCTTTTTGTCCTTCCCTTTTCCCATCCCCACTTTATTCTCTCTTCTCCAGATAAAACATTGCCTCCTCTTTTCTTCAATCACTATCTTTCACTACCCTCCTTCCCTGTCTTTTCCCCTCTGCTCTTAGCTCTTATCTCTCTTTGTTCCGGATCCATACCACCCGTTCACCTATAACCTGTCTCCGTTTGTCCAGATATTGCACCTGTTCCTCCTCTCCATCGATACTCTCTGCTTGCAGTGTTTTTTCTTAACCATATTTTCTCTCTTCCTCTCATCGCTGGCTACTTTAATAATGAGCACACTCAGCTCCCCCCCCCCTCCGTCTATCACCATTACTTCCTTTACTTTCGCCTTTGGCCTTATCTCATTTATCCGCTTTTCAACTTCTCCCTGACTCGATTCAATGTATATTTTCAGTCCTTGCACTTTCCACATTTAGCAGTTCTCTTATTTCCTCGCCCTTTTCTGGAGCAAGCTCATCTAACTTCTTCTCTCCTCCTAACTCTCAATCTGTTTGGTCTCTACCATCCGGTTATTCTCGTACCTCCTCTTTCTTTGCCTGCCACACAGCCTCCTATTTCTCTTATTTCCTTCTCACTTTTCAACCTCAAAACCTTCTAAACTACTACAACCTGACCGTTTTCTTTCAGGTAATGTTCTCTGCCTAACTTTCTTTTCTATTTTGTCTCTTACGCTTTCCTCACCTACCGCCACCCTTAAACATTTCTTATCTTCTGACTTTTCACCTTTGCTGCTTGTAACTTTACGTCACTCATCAAAAAGGTCCTTTGCGCCCGTATTTTTTGTAACTTGGTCCCCTGTTTTGTATGCCTAATTGCCTCTGACTCGTCGGTGACGAGGAGTCGGTGCAGAGCCGAGACAAGTCTCGACGCCGTGCCAACCTGCCATCCTTGAGCTACCTGTTATCTTCACTTTTTACGCCGAAGAACCTCTCCCCCCTTTACTTATTGTCTTCATTGTATACTTTTACATAAGTTTTCACAATATTCTTCAGCCCTCTTGAATTATTATCGAATAAAACAAAGATTCATATTTTCTCTCTTAGAATTTTTACATGAACCGATATCAATCAAATAATTACATACTTCTGTATTTATATAACAGTTCCTCCTGACTTTAGGCTATGTGAGTCTCTCTCTCTCGCGCGCGCGCTCGCTCGCTCTCTCTCCCTCCCTCCCCCTCTCTCTCTTTCGAATTCTTTTGCGTATCTGCAGGGTTCGGAGTTCAGAATATTTATTATTTTCTGTTCAATTTCGCCATACGGATCTTTTTGTAACCGAGAATCAACCTCCCTGACCAGTTCCCTTTTAATTAGTCTTCTTGCTTCTTCGCAAGTCCGAATATGAACCAAATTTTCTTCCGTTACTCCACACAATCTGCATGATGTATTGCTATACCCTTTATTGCCTGACGAACCTACGTTCCCACACCTCAGTCTTGTCCACTGTTCTTCAAACTCCCCCTTTACCTTCTTTGAATCCCAGTATTTCTCCCTTTGAAATCCCTCTTTGTTATTTTTGTATAACTGACAGTATTTGGATTTGTCAATACGTCCCAAATCAGATTCAATTTCTTGTTCTGACTTTCTTATGACCCCTCGTTCTAAATTACTTTGTATTTTGCCTTAACCCTTTAACGCCGAGAATGCCCCTTCGGGTACACCACTCTTTCTGCAATTAATACTCATGTAATTCAAGGTGTAAAAAATTGAGACATACATATTTTCGAAGCTTAAGATCTCTCGTTCCTAACAGTGGTCATGAAAATTTGAAAAAATGTTATTAAGCATTAAAAAATATCGTTTGAACAAAAAAAACACGATTTTTCCAAAATTAAATCGAGTTTTTCGCCCGTTTCCTGGTATGCAATCTATTTGTAACCTCAATAACCGGTGGAATAAATGCCTCAACTTTCAGAAGATATGGTCTTGAGATCAATTTTTTATCTTAGTGTGTTCAAAATGGCTCGTTAATGACAAAATTTTTGCGAAGACATTCATCAATTTTTTTCTCAAAAAGCATTATCTTTTCGAGAAAGTGCAACGGAAGAAAAAGTTCTTAGAACCACTCAAATAATACGTGAGAATTTTTTTAGAAAGTTTTGAAATATTTTTTTTTTGATTTTGCAATTTGTCAATTTTTAAAAATTTCGAAAATTGCTCCGAAAATTCTAAAAGAATTCAGGTGAATTCTTTGTTTGGTTCTAGAAACTTTTTGTTCTTGAAAGTTTTTGCTATAAGCTCGTGGTTCTCAAGGAAAAAATTCTCAAAAGTCATCATTCTTGATTATATAATCTTCGAAGTGTGTGAGCCTGCATTGCTCGTCCCCGCACGTCGGTAGCCGGTGAAAACTCGAATTTCACAACATTCATCGCAAAAATTTCCATTTATCAACCTTATTCGAAACTTGTAGACGGTCGTCTCGAGGAAATGTTTATATAAACATTTGTGAAGACGATACGCTGTGCAAGCGATTCGTGACCCGACGAGTAACGAGGGCCATGTACTTCGGCACATATCAACGATACAACGATATTCCTCTTCACATTGAATATTATCATTAGGTTTCATCCATCAAAAACGCTATATCAACGTAAAAAATACAACTGGTTGCTAGTTGCGGGCTTTGTAACTCCAATGAAAAAAAAATCCAATTTCAGTCAAACGTTCCGCAGTTACAAAGCCCGCAACTTGCAACCAGTTGCACACGTCACACGTCGGGTCACCAATCGTTTGCACAGGGTATCGCCTTCACAAATGTTTATATAAACATTTCCTGGAGATGACCGTCTACGAGTTTCAAATAAGGTTGATGAATGGAAATTCTTGCGATGAATGTTGTGAAATTTGAGTTTTCACCGGCTACCGTCGTGCGGGGACGAGCAATGCAGGCTCACACACTTCGAAAATTATATAATCAAGAATGATAACTTTTTAGAATTTTTTTCTTGTGAACCACGAGCTTATAGCAAAAATTTTCAAGAACAAAAAGTTGTTGAAATCAAACAAAGAATTCACCTGAATTTTTTCAGGATTTCCGGAGCAATTTTCAAATTTTCCAAAAATTGACAAATTGCAAAATCAAAAAAAAAATAATTCAAAACTTTCTGAAAAAATTCTCACGTATTCTTTGAGTGATTCTAAGAACTTTTTTTTCTGTTGCACTTTCTCGAAAAGATCATGCTTTTTGAGAAAAAAATTCATGAATGTCTTCGCAAAAATTTTGTCCTTAACGAGCCATTTTGAACACACTCAGATGAAAAACTGATCTCAAAACCATATCTTCTGAAAGTTTAGGCAATTATTCCACCGGTTATTGAGGTTACAAGTAGATTGCATACCGGGAACCGGTCGGAAACTCGATTTTATAAAAAAAAATTTGGAAAAATCGTGTTTTTTTTTGTTTAAACGATATTTTTTAATGCTTAACAACATTTTTTCAAATTTTCATGACCACCGTCGGAAAGGAGAGATCTTAACCTTCGAAAATATGTATGTCTCAATTTTTTACACCTTGAATTGCATGAGTTTCAATTGCAGAAAGAGTGGTGTACCCGAAGGGGCATTCTCGGCGTTAAAGGGTTAATTTCCATCGATGCCCATTAAGCGTAATGTTTCTCCGTCCCCTACTTCGACCATCGCTTTTTTCAGAACTTCTCCCATTTGGAAGCATTATTATTATAAATTGCTCTCAATTCCTCCATTAGACAAATGCTGGGTAGTCTATCTTGCCACATTCTCAGCATTTCTAAAACGTATCTACTTGCCCTTCTTCTCACCTCAACTTCTAGACTTCTTCTCCCTGCTTCCATTCTCCAAATATAATTTGGCGTATTTCCATCTACACGGAAAGAAGTAAACAGTCCAAATCATCGAGCGGGTCAAGAAAGGCAGAGCGATTCCGAGTGTTTACATCGTGAATACGACTGCTGCGCTTTCAAATTTAGCGAGCTTCTTGAAGTATAGGAAAAGAGAGTGCTTCGCACGCTCTTTCAGT
>WSXT02114333.1:0-11112 GCA_011762715.2 Neuroterus valhalla
ATATAGACTATAGACTTAGAGTATAGACGGGACCGACGGGACCTTGTTGGTGAGGAGGCTGAGGGGCAAAGGCAGGCGGCTGATGAGAGGCGACTGGCGGGGGAAGATTCCCCTCGAGCGGCATCGTGGCGGCGTTTCAACTATGTGAGCTCTGTCCATAGCATGGCACCAACGCAGCTTTCTCCCCCCTCCTCTCTTCCTCACTCCCTGGCGTTCTGGAGGCCGGTGAAGTATATGTACAGTAGACTCTGCGACAGTCCACGCTCCGACTCTTCCCGTTCTCACGTTTCTCCTCCTTTTGCCCGTCTACACTCATGCTGGGGACACGGCGCATACTTGACGCGCCGCGTGCGTGTATTGAACACGGACTTACACGTTGCGCGCGAGTGGAGGTATTTATAATGAATAGTTTTAACAGCGATATTATTCGATCTTGAAGATTCTTGTCCATACATTTTTTTTAAAGTCTATTGAATCCCGCGTCGAATAAGCTATTTTTGAATTTGGTTTCATGCAAATTGACGGAGGTGTGTGCATTTTAAGATTTTAAGAACTTTTTGGTAAATTTGTGTGTACGTAGTAGTTTGTATGTACGTAGCTATGTAATTTTTATTTATTATTGTGTATTATTAATAATTATAAATTATCATCAAAGGAATTACCTGAGTCAAAAAGGCTTGCTTGACCTCTTCTGTTTGTATGATTCATCACTGGTTTCTTGTTTTAATGACCAGCAGTAATCAGCAAGCATGTTGATGGAACTCTTCCCTTGAAAACGTTCTTCGATGGCTCCTATCTCCTCGTGAAATCGTTCACCTTGTTCATCGCCCATCTTGTCCAGATTTTCCGGAAAGAAATTCAAATTTGAGTGCTGGAAATGGATCTTAATCCTCATGTTGCTGTCCATTTTCTCGTATGCACTAAAAAATTCGTGCACGACTTCAACACGATCTGGACTCTTGTTATTTCCAAGAAAGTTTTTACACAATTGAATGAAACTCTCCCACGCTCGTCTTTCCACTGCATTCAACTTGTTTGCGAATTCTTCATCTCGCATAAGTTTTCATATCTTAGGCCCGATAAGGATCCCTGAAATTAACAATTACAGCTCTTCAAAAAAAATGTAGGAACGTAATGATTTGAAAACTCAAAAAGAACCTTCGAAATTACATATATTCAAACTGTAAGAATTTGAAATTCAGCGATCCTCCATTTCGCTCAAAACTTGAGGATTTCAAAATTATTTGTGAACGCAAGATCGTAAACTTGTATGATTGCTCCGAAATTTGTATCGATACTCATCAAGTCAAAAACTATAAATTATCTCTAGGATGTTTGAATTTTTTTCCAATTAATTTCATCATTTCTAGCGCTTCAATTTCAAATCGTTCCATTTGTAGATTTCAACTGCCTTTATTCTCAATTTTTAAATCAAAAACAAAATCGAAACATTTAAAATTTGAATATTTAGAATAGGAATCGTGAAGACGTTAAGGACAAAAAAAATGCAATTAAGACATTTACAGCGATTGTATCGATTTCACATACGTCAAAGGACAAACTTATGATATTTTTGATTTAACAATAAATATAGAGTGTTACTTTTACTATTGGAAATTCAACAATTTCGAATTGTGAACATCAAGGATTTGAATACTCCAAAAAAACCTTCGAAATTACATATCTTCAAACTGCAAGCATTTCAAATTCAACGATCCTCCATTTCGCTCAAAACTTTATGATTTTAAAATTATTTGTAAACGCAAAATCGCAAACATTTGAGGTCAAACAACATATCACTGGAATCATCGTAAATTATATATTACGGATATATTGTTTCCAAACTTCCATCTGCTAAATTACCATTTTTTATAATTTAATAGACCTCCAGCTGAACGAGGGTCATTGACAGAAGGCAAGCAGCTCAAGCAGCTCGACGCCGTAATGTAATATGGCCGCGGGCGCAACTCAGGAAGAAAATCGAGGGGGCCCACTGGCTCTCAGGTAAAACTCTGACCGCAAGCGCAATTCGTGTGTACCGAAATTTCCAATGTCCTTACTCTGCTGTTCAAAAGAGAAACCTATAGTAAGTGACTTTTGCCATAGAGGTTATTTTCACACGCAGATATGCCTTAAAATAGTCACTATGGAAAAAGTCACTTACTAGGTTCTTCCTTGGGACAGCAATGCTGCAGTTTTGTTAGCATGAACCCTGAAAGGAAAGTCGAGCGCGCATTCACCGTCTACTAAGATAGCTTGAAAAGAAAAAAATTCAGAATTCGTGTTCCATTGCAGATAGGATGTTCCACGAAGCTACATAAGCTTATTCCTTATGAGCTAAGATTAATTCTTTTCAAATCCCGTTTTGCAAGGAAGAAATTAAAGTCGTGTTAAATGAATTAAAAATCATATTTACAATTTTATACTTTTTAATACCCAAATTTGAATACACGTTTATTGTCGAAAAACCTAGAAAAGAAGGAAATGATGTTAAAATCAAAGAATGGAAGAAAAAATTTCTATTTAAAATGAACGAAATAGTTTTTTTTCCTTTTAATAGAATATGTCTGAGGGGATGTAAATAAACCTTTAAAATGACATTTGCTGCTAAGGATTTTTTTCTTCAAATATTTGCAATAGATAAGCAGTTTTCGGAAAATACAAGACCATCGATCGTTACACAAATGACAAAATCAAAATCTTATGTAACGTTATATCAATTTCAGTGTGAGAATGATTACAAAATAGTCAACTCAGATTTCATTCTGTTAATTTCAATTCCAATTCTACTCTAATGTGCCGCACATTTATACCACTTAACTAAAAAAGTATCAAAAAATTAGCTTCACATTAAATAAATGATCAGAAGTGAAAAAGTGTAAAACTTAGAAGCCTTAAAGTTGCAATTCGCTTAATTGAAAGAATTATACTAATCAGTTAGAGTTTTAATTCAAACAAGCTGCGTTCTGTGGCGGCGGCTTCGCCGCCGCGGGGTGAGGCAAAAATTGGTGGTACCAACTCAGAAACCTCCGTGGGCTCATCCACAAACATTTCGGGCAAGCAATATACCGCTGTAAGGCCTCGAGCGCTCTAATCAGTGAGATAAGACTCAGAAACAGAAGAAAGCATCGAATAACAACGCAGTACATCATCAGCCAGAAGTAGATACGTCAGCTACCAGAACACCCGCTTCTAGGGAGAGAGGAAGAAGCAAAGGTAGGGGTACATGATACACACTGGCTACGGAACTAATACTAGGAAAAATTCTTCCAGAAATAAGTTATCTGAAAGTCAACATGAGATCCCTCGCCGACCAGAACACCAAAAGAGTCGCAGAGACATCGAGAATAGGATGGAGAGCAGGAAGTCGGGAAAGTTAACCTGCGCCAATCGTCGCTCACCTGCTGGAGACAGCGTACAATAGCAGTAAGAAGGGAATAAGGAAGAAACTAAACGAGCGAAAATGACGAAGAAGGGAACAGGGAAGAAACTAAACGAGCGAAGATGACGACCGGCGTGAACCAATAAGCAACAGCGGGAGAAAATCTACAATAGCGGAGAGAATAACACAAGATGACAGGATCCCGGCTCGTGACGCAATTGAAGCAATTGAGCCTCTGAACAGACAAGAAGTCTGGAGTTGAGGAATTTATTCAGAAGATTAAAAGAATTTAGCAGCAGTGCAGTCAACCAGACCTACTGCTGGACTTCGTACTGTCAGAAAAAATTCAGGAACAAGCTGAAAGCGCAATCCATTTCAATGAAATGTACAGCTACGAAGACTTATATGAAGCCCTTCGGGAAAACCTCAAACGAGTAGGCTCATCAACTTATTTGAGAAGTAAGCTGGATGGCTGTAAACAAGGAGTGTCCGAAACTACGCAGAATTATAGTATTCAGTTTAGGGTAGCTATGAACGAACTCAAATATGCAGTTCAATCCTCACACAAAGGATCAATGAAAAGAAGGATTGCACTTAAAATAGAGGTAACCGAGTATCTTTAGAAATACTTGATGTATCTTAAAAAGAGAAATAGGCTTACAAGTTTAAGCGCAAAAACCTACGAATACCGGAGAAGCCCACAACATGGCTGCCGGGATGGAAGCTTGGTTGAAAGAGTCAACCGAGAGTACCAACACGAGATTACCATTACCGACCTTAAAGGGAATTCAGACCAACATACACACAACCCAGCTTCCAGGCAAACACTACATCGAGATCCTCAAATCAATCAATGCCACTAACTAGCATAATGTAAATGAAGTGCCGCAAATGTGGAAAATTGAGACTTTTTGCTAATCAGTGCAACGTGAAGCGAAATTTTCAACAGGGACATTTTCTCAAACGACCGCCGAACCCAGTAAGGAACATTCAGGTAGAAGAATCAAATTTTTCAGAAGCACAGCAAATGACTCGGAAGCCTACTAGGAAGGGGCAGAATATCAGACATATGCGGGAAGCCTCTACCCATACGAGGGAAACGACGAGATGGAAGAGTATACAGCTTATTAGTATATTCAGGAGCCTTCATCAACCTTGTAAAAGAGGACAGCATGACGGATAATCATACAAAAATAAATTCAGAAAAAACTTTTGTATGGGAAATAACGAACATCAAACAACGGAAGCTGCGTACATTCCATACTTCGAGAAAAATCATCTATTCCATATTGTTCCACTTGATTTCTCCCTACCTGAATCTGGGATAGTAGGGTTACCATTCCTGGAGAAATATGGAAGATATCCGCTGTATATAGATTCGAAAGTATGGAAAGACGGAGACAAACATATCCTAGACGGAATTTACTCTGTACGCGAAAGAGAAATAAATTACGAAAAAATCCTCAACATTCAGTCTCGAGATGAGACTCACTCAAAAGGAGAAAACAAAAGTACCACAGGTTCTAATGGCTCTAGTAGGATTTCAGAACTTCAGAAAATACAAAAGTTGAATCACATTTAACCTTCAATTCGACAACAAATTAACAAAATCATTACAACCTTAAATGAGGTATTTACACTAGCTGGAGACCCATTACCATGCGCACAACTAACGGAGCATGAAATCACACTAAATTGAGGTAAGATAGTGAACCTCAGATCACATAAGCTACCAGAAGCTGACAGGCAATTCACCCTAGAGCACACACAGGAACTTTTGAATCAAGGAATCATTAGACATTCCCAATCTCCGTTTAACTCTCCACTTTGTGTAGCGCCCAAAAAAGGAGATAAACTACGAATGTTTTTCGATTACAGACACATCAATAAGGAGACAGATCAGGATGCATACCCCTTACCAATTATTGACGATATTTTCAACTAACTGGGACAGGCGGAGTTTTTCTCCGCTTCCGATATGAGTGAAGGTTTCCACCAAATCCCAATGAACGAGTCCACAAAAAAGACACTGCATTCTTAACATCTCAAGGTCACTACGAAAATAATCGTACACTATTTGGTTTAAAAACAGTCCTGCCACATTTCAAAGAATGATAGACAATGCTTTCGAGGTCTTATAGGCAGAGAATGCTTCGTCTACATAGATGACATAGTAATTATAGGAAAAATAATAGAGGAGTACAAACGAAATTTGATTAAAATATTGGAATGGATAACAGAATTATGACTAAAATTAGAACCAAATAAATGCGAGTACCTACGAGCAGAACTCAAATACTTAGCTCACCTGCTCACTAAGGATGGAGTGCAACCGAACCCGGCAAAACTGAAGCAGTAAAAAACTTCATAATTCCTACTACAGTGAAGGAAATCCAGTCATTCTAGGGATTGGCAGGATACTACAAAAAACTTCTCAAGTATAGCAATACCCCTGACTAAGCTTACCCAAAAAGACACCATATTCGACTGAACACCCAAATGCAGTAAAAGTTTTGAAAAGCTAAAGAATGCGCTAGGTTCAGCGCCAGTACTACGATTCCCAAACTTTGAAGAAACTTTTGAGCTCACTACAGATGCATCCAATCAAGGAGTGGGAGCAGTACTATCACAGGACGGCCACTCATGCCTCTTTATATCAAGAATATTAAACCAGGCAGAGGAAAACTACACTACCAATGAAAAAGATTTGTTAGCTCTGGTATGGGTGGTCAAACGACTTCGCCAATATCTACCAGGAAACAAATTTATAATTAAAACAGATCACAAAGCCTTGATCTGGCTCCACAACGTGAAAGACCCTAGCTCACGTCTATTAAGATGGAGGCTATGATTGGAGCACTACAAGTATGAAGTTCAGTACGTCAAAGGTAGAAAAAATAAGGCTGCAGACTGCTTATCTAGGTTATTTCCGATTACCAATTCAGACATACCCAAAAGTGTTGTAGACGGCACAAATATAGTAGAGGGAAGAATCACATCCGAGGCAGAGATGGACGGGATTACGTATTCATGATTACTGAATACAGATTACATGTATTCCAAAAAGTACGTGAATACTTGAATACATGTATTCAAGTAATTCGTAAAATAATGCGCTACATGAATACATGTATTCATGTGATCCGTGAAATAATCCGCTACATGAATACATGAATTCAAGTGTTTCCGAAAGACTGATCGCATGCATTCAAGTAGTCCATTAAATAGCGTGGCACATGAAAACATGTATCAATGTATTCCCGAAAAGCGGATCACACGCATTCACCTGTGGGTGAACACTTGAATACATGTATTCATGTAGCTTGTTATTTTACGGATTACATGAATCCATGTATTCAAGTATTCACGTACTTCTTGAATACATGTATTCAAGTAATCACAATGTAATTGATTACGAAAAGTATTTAATTACGTCCATCTCTGATTCGAGGACGAATTACCTGACACAAAATTGTTCGACAAAGCTACAAGGGGTAAGTTTAATTCCTCAACGTCCAGAAAACCTAAGCCCACAATAACCGGTTACGAGAAAACCGACCGCAAAGTCAGAATTAAATCACCTGAAAGAAGAATAAGCAAGTACTCTGAAGAATTGAGCGAGGAACCAACTGAAGAATCAACTGAGGCAGAAACTGAAAGTCTCAATCTCAGTAAACAGGGCTTTGATCTATTTGATAATTATTTAGAGTGGAAAGTAAACCCAGTGACAAACAAAAGGGTGGAAGTTAAACCAAATGCAGCCGGAAAATTATGGAAACAAATTGAAAGAGATAACATGCCAAATTACAATGAGGAAGAATGGCTAATGCACCTTGGTTGGTTGAAAGATGATTTCAAGAACAAGGCACTAACTACCATACGACTGCGCTTTGGAGACGCTACGTTTACATCTATTGAAAGAGAAGAAATAGTAGAAATGATAAACTACTCGTCCAACTTCTACGCAGACTCTAGTTTCCACTTGTGTTTAAATAAAGCCCGGCAACTCACTAAATAAGAAAAGGAAAAGGTGATAGAAGAAGATCATGGTGATCATTTGGAAGAAAATAATATCATTAGCAAAGCAAGAGCAAAAGCAGAATGGATAGGAATGGGCGAAGAAATAAAAAAGTACGTCAAATCATGCCATATCTGCCAACTACAAAAGGCGGTCAGGATGAAAAATCAGGCCACAGGTATTATCCCTGATATTCCCCTGAACACACATGAGAAAGTAGCTATGGATACATTTAGTCCATTGTACATTTACGTTTCTGGGGCACCTCAGGTCATTCTAACTGATCAAGGACAGAACTTGTCAGAACTAGTAGAGCAGTTCGAAGAAATCTGCAAAATAAGGCACATCAAAACTACTGCGTTCCATCCGCAGGCAAACGGAAATATAGAAAAAATGCATTCAACATTAAAAAACATGATCAAGCCTTCAATGGCTAAAAACAATAACGAGTGGGATGAAAACATAAAATCCATAAATTTTGCGATTATCATCAGCAGATCACTCGCTCGGTCACCCACACCCACCCACAGTCACCTGATAAGAAAATGGAGAGCAAAACTTGAGAAATATATACAGAAGGCTAAGGGAAGGATTCAGATACAACAGGAGAAGTTAAAAAGCAGAATAGGTCAAAATATAACGCGAACGCATCCGATCTTTGAAATTGGAAACCTGGTTAAATGGAAAAATAACCCAATGTTGAAGAAATTAGAACCTAGTTGGGAAGGTCCAGGCACAATAACTGAAGTACTAGAAAACAACGATTTCATCATGAATTATAAGGGGAAAAATACAAGTATTCACATAGATCAAGTTATGCCGTTTTATGTATCAGACGATCTTGAAGATAGTTGCAATCCTGGCCCTAGTGGTAGGGATTCCAGCTAACTATAGTACTACTCAAAAATATAACTGTGAATACTAATACTCTCATTAGCGGAGGAAATTGACAGATATATGACGACTACGACAAATTAGATCTACCCAGGCATTTAGAAAATAAACAAACATATACGTTGAATGTACCTTATGATATTATCTACGAACATCAAGATCTAGACAAACTTGAAGGACAATTAATATAACTGCCCAAACAAATAAATGTAGACGAATTGAGGAGAGCCAGACTTAGTCCGGATGACACTCAGAATATATTAGATCGAATATGAACGTAGAGGCAAAGAAAACGTGGAAAGAGACTGGTCTCGAATGGAGCCAATATTTAGGCTACATCTCGATAGTACGCACTGTACTGTTTGTGTGAATAAAACCGAAAAGGCTAAGGTTATAGATTTTGGAGGACAAAAAATTGTCTAAAAGAGGGGTTGTTATGAGCGCCTGCTTCTTATCCCCTCTATTTATCATGGGACATACGTGCCACTAGCATACGTGGTCACAATGTAGCATCTAGCCCTGGCGCATATTAAGTTTTCTCGTAGCCTTCGAGCAATAAAGACGTCCTGAATTGCTGTCCGCAATTCAGTTCTCAACTATATATTCTGACACATTATTAACCACGTAACAACAGAATAGTTGGATTTTAAAACGGAGAAATTTTTTCCTAACGAAGGAGATTGATTTTGTATCAGACATGACAAATTATAAACATGTAAAATGAATAAATTCTCAATTTTCGTATTTCCAAACTTATGAGATGAAGAAATGGCATACAATTTATTGGTTGCAGTTTCTTTCTTTCAATTATAGTAATCACAGTGAAAGCTTTGTAGTAGTAAAAATGTCCAATATTCCAAAAATTATTTGATTATGCGTTTTTCAGTTCATAAATGTTTTCATTCACACGATGGAAGGTTTAAATTGAAGGAACATAAGAAAAATGCATAGCTTTTAATGTAGGGGTTTGAAGCTGAATAGTAGTGAGGTATGTGCATAGAGATATAAGAAAATCTCTGCTGAGGCTTTTATTCAACACCGGGTCATTATACGCGCGCGCTTCCCGCGCGTCAAATTTTTCCGACTTGGAAATGATAACAACGAGTAGTGAAATTTCAAATCGAAAAACATCAATTTTTAACCAAATTCTGAAATTTTTTCACCAAAGAAGATGAGATTGTTACCGAAAAAGATGAATTTGCAATAAAACATACGACATTCTATCAAAAGTATGGAATCTCTAAGCCAAAAAGTTGAATTTTGTATAAAACAGTTATACTTTTAACCCGAAGATATAAATGATTAACCTTGATGATTCATTCTTTTCCACAAAAGTATGAATTTTCAACGAAAAATCCAAAACGAATTTTCTTTGGAAATATTTGCATTTCCAATAACAATTGTAATAGTAAAGTATGGATTCGAATAATGAATCCTAAAAAACAATATTTTTTTTACCGAAGTAGATTTTGATCCCATATGCAGTATTATGAATTTAATCCAAAAAGACACAATTCCGAAATAAAAGTTCAATTATCAACTACAACGAATTATTTTTCAATAGAAAAGAAAGAAACTGTTCAACAGAATGATTTGAATTAAGTTGAAGAAATTTGTTAAAAATACGTCTAATTGCAAAAGTCAGAATTTTCTCACCGACTACGACAGAACATTGGCCCAAAGTTATTTTAAAAAAGTGTCAAACTTCCAGTGCGTGTGGAATCCTCCCCGAATCCACCCCTAAAGTCGAAGGAATTTAAAAAAAAAACTCTTAATCCCAGACGTCAAAATTTTTTCACTTCTAGTGTGAAAAACTTGAGCTCAAGTTTTTTAATCCGGAATTTTGTTTGAAAATTCAGAAAGTTGGTTCATTTTCGAAATTTTTCAGACCATTTTCTTTAACATTCGATGATTTTTTCAAACGGCCATTCGCAGTACTCATTAGGTTAAATTTATTTATTTCTACGCCTCCTTTCTGAAAAGAACTTGTCAGAGTTGTAGCATTTTCTCAGTTCAAAATACAAAAAAAAATTGAAAATTCCTAGCCACGCAACGCAAGATATCAGAAAAAGTCAGGAAAATAACAAACCTTTATTCGCAAATATTTAAACGAAAAATTAGAGCACAAATTCCGGACAAATTTTGATCAAGTGCGCAGCACAAGACACGAGATGAGATCAAATCAAAGTAGTCGACATTTCGCTTTCAAGTTTCAAAAGCTCTGTATGCAAATGTAGGCAAGTACAAAGACCGAGCGCGTAGCCCGAGGTAAATTCACAACCGAGCTAAGAGCGCGAGGTGAGTTTATCATCGAGCGCGAAGCGCAAGACCCGACAGACGCGCGCCCTAGGCGCGCTCAAACTTGCGAGCGAAGCGAAGCGCTCGATGAAATGTGCCCGCGCAGCGGGCAGATTTTTTTGTATCATTAAGCCTTAATCCCTTGCAGGGTACGCGTAACTCGTAAAGAGTTATAATTGATTGAGTTGCATACACATAGGACACTAGGCTCCTGCCAACATGGCAACAGCTCACAGTATTCCCAAACGGGTACCCATCCGAGTACTAACCATTCCCAAGTAGGAATACATAATATTATCAATTTATCTGTTTTCATTGAAAATAAATTTTTTATTCCTTCAGTTGAAGTTTCATGAATTTTATTGAACATTTGTCTGTTTAAAAAAATTAATTTCGAGAAAATTAGAGTGGTCAGTTGGTCGTGAGGGCTAAGGCATGAGCTCTGGACTCACGCTACTGTCTGGTTGTGGGTTCGATTCCCGCCTCGCACTCTGGAAGAGCTTCGGCGGGCCACGGAGAG
>WSXT02114344.1:0-11112 GCA_011762715.2 Neuroterus valhalla
TCAGCAAAACTTATAGAAACTGATAAAAACGCAGAATTGCATCAAAATCGACCTTATCAACCAGCTGTCACCCTATTTAGGTGAATCATGGCTAAAAGTATATTTGAAACTACTACAGGAATCTAAAGTTATAAAAAATGTGTCTTTTTTGTCTGTTTCGAATTACAAGAATTTTTCTGTCTACCTTTGAAAATAATTACATTTTTTCATTACAGAGAACATTGTTTTTAGTTTGCAGAAGAAATCCTGGGGATATTATCCAGGGGAAAAAAAAAATTCAGGGCCATTTCAGACCATTAATTGTAATGAAATCACAAATTTTCATATTCTCAGTCCGATAGTAACTTGAAAAAATTTTTTCATAGTTTCACACAACTTTTTGTTTTCATAAGATTTTTTCTCTTCACATTGTATCTTTTTCGAATTGAGAACGAAAAAAATTTATTCGCAGAACTAGAACGATCTAGCGGAAAATCTGAATCATTTTTGAAAAAGAGAAGAAAATTAATTGCAGGTTTTTTACACCAGCGGAAGAAATTTCGGGGGTAACGTTCGCAAAATTCAAAAGTTCAAATTTTTTTGAGGCATCCAATCCCAAATTGATTCAGATTTTTTCAGTTAATTTTGCATACTTATTCTAATTGTGATAACCTGTTGTAAGAATTTATTTTCCAAATTTATGTACAACTTCGAGAAAAAAATGTTTATACCTTTCTTTAATAGTTCAGTAGTTTTAATTGAGTTCAAATTCAGAATTTTTAAGAAATTTTTCACTTCAATTTCAGTCATGGGTCGGACAAAAGTGAGTGTAACGCAATACTGTCCGAACTATCAGACGGAATGCTCCTGGGTTGATGAAGATAGGAAATGTTAAAATTCCTATTTCTATGTATACGTTGACTTTGAAAAGATAAAAAAAGATATGTACAAGTTGGTCGGGAGAAAAAAAAATGACCGGGGAAAAACCAGGAAAAACCCAGGAATTTCAAATCGCTTGATCACTAGACACCCTGTAAAATTACTAATCAGATTCAGATTCCACTCATTCAGATTCAGAGAGTATAGCGATTTTTGCAGCGATAACACAACTGTTACACATCATAAAAATTTCTAAACGTAGTAAAATATTTTGCGTTTGTAAAACTGACTTCGTTCTAACTTTCTGGCAAGGTATTGTTTTTCAAATATTCCGTATCGGCTCCTATTTAAGAACTATTGAAACATTTTTTGAACAACTATACAAGCCATCTCAAGTGAAAACTTTTCCTGAATACCACAATGTGAATTTTTTAGACGTATATGCGAATTGAGTAGCATACCACCTGAATTCTTGGATTAATGCAGTCTTGTAGTATCAAAGTGACATTTGGGCATTAAGGTAGAATAACTGTACCCTATCTTTGGTATTAGGTCGTTCACCAACGATTAAAGAGCAACGTTGGTTCTACATCATTCTGTGAGTGGAACCATGTCATTTGCGTTGGTACGACACGGGCATTACCGGACTCGGAGTAAACGGCTCTAATAATTGTCAACCAATACCAAGTAGTATAGGTGATATGTTGGTACATATCTAATAGTCACAGGGGGGGCCTAGTGGGGTGCCAGGAGCACCGGGTGGTCATGGGTGTTGTTGTGGGTGGGGGTTCAGGGTTGGGGGAGAGAAAGGGGGTAGGTTGTAACAGACCACAACAGTAGCCACACATTTGGCCCATTTCGTCGCTAGCACGGGGCGCATTATTTCGTGATTGTCGTCATGCTACCGAGGGAGTGAGAAGAATGTGTTAATTTTGTGGTGATGTGTCAATGTGGAGCCACCAGCAGTCAAACCAACCTCATACCATTGCTGCCCCTAGCTTTGTCGTTCGATAACTGATACGCGACTGTTATTCATCCTTGCACTGCTTAATATCTTCTACATACATGATAAAGTTGCACCCTGATAAGCTGATACATGTTATTGATTCCAATGTGCTATAAGTTTCAATTTTCTACTAAAGAAGTTTTAATCTTCTGTAATTTATGTCCAAGCAAAGAGGTGGATTGAGACTTTGTGCAAAGTTTTGCATTCGTAGTAGATTTGAGTACGTTACTCTTGTCTGGTTTTTTTGGAACTATGTAAGGGTGGCGACTCAACCGGGAAAGCAGAAAATACCGGGAATTTATTTGAAAAACCGGGAAATTACGTGAATCAACGTAAACTATGAAAAATTCTACCGAAAAAATAGGAGAAATGACCGCTTTCTTTTTATGATTCAAAAAGAGATCTTATCACTTGATTCAAAGAATGTAACGTTCCTTTAATCTGATTTCCAAAATATTTAAATATTGGTATTTTAAACTTGCAATGCGAGACCTGGTGGCCACCAAGCATACTATTCAAAATGGCTGCCCACAGGGAACTGTGTGACAGTATGAGTACCCACATAGTGTTTCCACAAAGTGTCAAAATTTGTGATTGCCAGTGTCAACATTGAAAACGATGCTGGACAAATAGTATCAGTAGATAAACCCTCAGAATGGCTAAGAAGGCTGAATCTTGAGGATAAAAATTCTTATGACCAGCGACTTGTTCGTGAACCTAGAGAAAGCATCAAGTCGATGCACATATTAGATTTGGAAGTTGTTCCACAAATGATTACAAATCCCGAATTTAGAACTCTTTCACCCTCAATCACATTTCTAGATGATATGCAATAAGCCTTCTTGTAAGCTCAGTCCCCCCAAGCCGCCATATTGGTTTTGACGCCGCAGCGCCACTGACACGCGGTGGTCGTTTTCTTTGACAAATACGTCATGAGAGGAAGAATTTTTATTTTTTTCCATTATAAGAAGAGCGTTTTGCAAATTGGTCGCCCTGTGAGATTTTTTTAGCTGACTTAAATTTGATAATCGAATTGATGACAGCTCAAGCATACAGAAAGAAATAATATCTACATTTTTAAGAACGTCACGTTTTGTTTGGGTTTTCTCATGTATCTGACTCAGGACAGAGATTTTCAGAAAACCATTATAGTTTTTATCCTAGGGCAGCGAGTTTCAGTAAAGACATATAATTTCACTTGGAACAGGTAATTTTTTATATGGAACGGGAACGAATATTATTTGCACCGAATAAAAATTAATTTACGTGCGTCCACAATGAGCAAGAGGCATCAATAACACCACTCAATTGTGGGTTATAACCGTATCATTTCTTCTTGTTATTTTTTAAAACAATCGAATTGAGTAGTTACTACCTTATTGTCATTCATCTTGAAGTAACTAGAAATTCAGTTGAAATGACGATCGAAATCCAGTTTCACGGTGATGGGAGAAATGTGCATTGGGAGAAATGTACCTGATCCGATCAAAATCCCCTCAACCTTAAATTTTAGAGGAAATTCTACTTGTGTAGAAGTGCATGCTTTTGACACCAGAGGACTCTTCTCTCAGTGGTTACAGATATTGAGATCAGATGAATATACCGTATTTATATATTTTCTATCGTAATTCAATTATTAATGAAATAGTCGATGAAACTTTCTTCCCAGAATAAGAAAAAAATCCAATATGTGATAGTTCTATTCTCAAACTTGAATGTTTAGCATAGCAAGAAGGAGTTGCAGAACTTTTTAGTTTATTATATTACTACATAAGATTAAAAATATTCTTGAAATTTCATCAGGCTTTAGGTTATTTCAGGTTACTGCAGGAGGCTGGAGAGGAATCGAAAGACTTGAAGTTACTTCAATTTTTTTTTTTTTTTTTTCGGGTAGAGCCTTGTCACGTTTTAAAAACATTTTGACTAAAAATTATTTCAATATAACGAATTTAACGAATTCTGAGTAGGAGAACACGTATATATTACCCATTCTATCATCACATTTTCAAGTTGCTTGACAATTAGGAAAGATACGAGTAATTTATAATCTTTAAACCTGCCGATAACTGTTAATTATTTATAGATCTATGAAATCGGTTTATTTTCAATCGACAATTGTGCTTAAAAGCTTGATACACACGATTGACATTATCGTTTCAAATAACGTTTCACGTTAATCGCCCGCGGGCGGACTGTGAAAGCTGAAAGTTCAATCATCCCAATAATTAATTAAATTTAAATGGTTGATTGGTTCGCTTGTATCGCTTGTCAATAATACACCGTAACTCAATGAGTTCGGATCTACTTCGGAAGTCCAGTATCGTTAACACTCGTTAACAATCCTATCCAATTTCTAATTATTCTTACATTTTTTAACAAGAACTCACACTTGAATGGTTTCCTGAAAAATAATTCATCCTTGCAATATACCTAATCGTGCCTTCTTTGACAAAGGTGCTTTTTGAGTCTTATAAGTATCTTCGCTGGAAGTTCTGAATCTCGCGTGGGGTTTGCGAGAGGGCTTTATTTAATAAGCGACAATTAACGGAGAGAGCTGCTCTTCAGTTGGCTGAAGGAGAATTTCGTTGCGGATCTTTGTCGCATCTATGGATATTTCGCCTTGAGTCAAGATGACTGCCTCGTAAAATGCATGAAATATTGCATCCGAACCAAAGAAGGCAAAAGAGCCCACTCAACATGCCCTTAAATTGGGTCCTTGCAAATTATATTGTAACAGGTCATTGAGAAATAAAAATTTTAATGAAATATTTGTCTCAATAAATTTGTGTGCAAAATTGATTGAAATCTTATACGTGTTATTAGTATTGTTATTGGCTAGAAAGTGAAATTAGCTTCAAAACAGAAAATACACCCCATCTTGTGAGATGTCCGCTATCCGAGTATTACATAGCCAAGTAATCGAATGAGGAGCCTTAAACAATTCGATTTTCCGAAAATCAGATAAAATTTTAGAGTTATGGAGTCATGCTGATAATTTTGTTGGTGAGCACAGCACTGTCAATCTTTTTTAGCTATGACCATTTTATCAGTTGATATAACTATTTCGTTCATCAAAATAACAATTTGAGTAGTTACATAAACAAATAGAATTATAGAATGACTGTTGAGACTAATAATAATATAAGCAGTAGAGTTGAGTCATGCAGCACTGGCTAATCAAGCTTTTTTAAATAAAATTTAGTATTTGAGCAGAAACAGGTAGCTTACATGTATGCTTTTGGCTATCATTGCTAATGGGTTTCACTAGAACATCCGATGAGATAGAATATCTAAAATTCCATGTACGAATCAATAGAAATAATTTGCATGTAAGCGACAAGGGAGCAGTGGGTCGAGCAAGTTCATGCGTAACGAATATTCAATAATAGTGATAAAAGTTTAATTGTAATTTTTATGTCACATTAAGACCCATTTCAGCAATCGCCCATTATTTCCTTCAGCTTGAAACACTTGAAATGCTTAGTTATTACATTATTTCGTGTTTTCATCGTTTAGGGAACGTAAAAGTGTAAATAATTCGTTATTTCATGGCACTTTACATGAAGAGACTATTCTGAACACTTTTTCTTGTAATTCTGAAGAAAACATCTTTGCCTGTTCTTTGTAGGACAAAGTACGGTAATCGACCAACTGTAACTGTACAAAATCATCTGAATCACATTTGTAATATGTACTTGAGTGTATGAACTTTGAGTTAGTGTTATTTAACGTCATGAATTACGTAACATTGAGATTAATTACGACTTTAAAAATCACTTGACCTACTGATAGCTACAATCCCATATAAAATCGATTTGTGCTTATGAAATAAAGCTATCGAACCATATAGAAACCTTCCGCGACCTATAATAAATGGACGATAAACAATAAATGCGAATAACAAATAAACGATAAATAACATACAATAAATAATAAAAAGCGCAAGCGAAATCGACTTCTGCACCTCCACAGACTCTTTTTACAGTCTAAAATACTCTAATTATAGCAATATTTTATCATAATCTGGCAAAGTACGTCAACTTCATTCATGTCAAATAATTACCTATTCAACACAAAATCGTTTATAAGCAAGCGCAGTCTTCATAAAATGATCACGATTGAAGTATGATCCTTTGAAGTATTTTTTTGGAATCTGTTGGGATCTCAGGAAGCGGTCTTAGTTATAACATTCAGAAAAAAGTTTGTTGGACTCAATGAAATGTTTCGTCGTTTCATGTTTGACTCAAAGGATATTCGTGACTTAAAAACCCCATTTCTTTATAATGTGAATGAATTTAGATTCAGAAGGAAGAAGAAGTTAACTTACTTCTTTAAAAAATGCCTTTAAGCCTCTAAAATTTCATGAAAAAAATATGAGAAATGACCGCTTTCTCTTTATGAATCAAAAAAAAATCTTATCATTTGATATTAAGAATGTAACGTTCCTTTAATCTGATTCGCAAAATATCTAAATGTACCTATCTATACGTCATGAGAGAAAGAGTTTATATTTTTTTTCCATTATAAGAAAAACGTTTTGAAAATTTGTTGATCTGTGAGATTTTTTTACCTGAATCAAATTAATTTGATAATCAAATTGATGAAAGCGCAAATCTACAGAAAGAATCTTCATTTTTCCAAATAAAAAATGTATTTATTTCGTTCGTTTCGCTTTTGCTCATTTATTTGACTTGGAACAGGGAATTTCAGAAAATAATTATAGTTTTTATGTTAGGGTAGGGAGTTTCAGTAAAGGAATATATGATTTCGTTTGAAACAGAGAATTTTCTACACGGAACGGGAACTTTTCAAGATAATTATAATCGGATTTGGGAGAGAGGAATATTAAAAAATCGTTCCTCCAAATTAACATTCGTTACAATTTTAAAGTCCTCTCTTCTTAATTTTGAATAAAGAAAGTACTTCAAGTAGTCTTTAGAGTAGAAGGAGTGTTCCGAAGAAGAAATATTTTCAAATTATGATAGAAAGCTTTTCTACATTGGTCATTCCAAATTCATCCATTTTTAGTTAAAAGATCAACTTCTTTGTTTAAAATTCAAACATGTTTGTTGAAAATCAAAGTTTTTTTGATAAGGTTGCAGTAATTCTATTCAAAGTAGAAAAATTGATCTTCTCTAGTTCAAAATTCGAAAATTTGTTGAAAATTTGTCTTTTTGGATTGAAAATTTTATTATTTCGTTGAGACTTCCCATATTTTGTCAAAAAAAACGATTTTTGGTATAAAATTATCTTTTTCTTTGAAAGTTAATATTCTTCTTGAAAAATTCTTCTTTGCGGTTACCCATTCAAGTTATACAGTTAAACTTTTTCCATTTGAGTCGAACATTCATCTTGTCAAAAACTCTTATGTTTGGTTTAAAATTAATTTTTTGTGTAAAATTGAACTGTTCTAGTTGAATGTTCATCATTTAAAAATATTCATCTTTCTGGTTTAAAATTCAACTACTTCAGTTAAACATTTACAATTTCATTTGATTCTTCATCATTTTGTGTACAAATGTAATGAATTGGTTGAAAGTTGTTTTTTTGTTGTTAGTTTTTCTTATAATTGATTTTGTCTAACTGACAATTTAACTCAATCCAATTGAAAATTCCATAGTTTCAGTTAAGAACTCATTTTTTTAGTTAAACATCCATTTTTTTCAATTTCGAATTTGAGTATTCAAATTCTCGTTGACACTTTATCTTTTTCAGTAGAAGGTAATTCATCTGTTTAAAAACTCAACTCCTTCAGTTAAAGATCCCCTGTTTATGTATAAAACTCTCATGCTTGGTTTGAAATTGCTTCTTTGAAAAAAAAATTTTTTGTAAAAAAATAATTATTTTTCAAGTTCGAAATTCTACTATTTTGTTGAAACATTGTATTTTTTCTTTGAAAATCATTCTTTCTATTTGAAAACTAATCTTCTTGTAAGAATATTCACCTTCATGGTTGGAAACGGAAGTGCTCCAATTAAATATTTATTTTTTTGGTTGGAAATTCATCTTCTTGGTTTGGAATTACACTATTCTGGTTAAAGATTCATAATGTTATTTGAAAATTCATAACATTGGTGGAAAAATGAACTATTTTGTTGGAAATCCGTTTTTTTGTTATCGTAAATTGATTTTTCTAATTGTAAGGTTGACTGTTTACATTGTTGGAGAAAAAATTATGTTTTTTTGTTGAAAGTTTGAATTCTCTTGTCAAAATGTAAATACGCAACTTCTAGTTGCCCGGGAAAATTGAAAAACTTGACCCTGAAAAACCAGGAAATGACCGGGAATTTGAAATCGTCCCCTGAATCGCCACCCTGATTGCATGTAGGGAGGGTAATTCAAAAAGTACGAGTAATGTATTTTCTAACACACGCTAAAGTTGATAGATGCGAATTCAAACTTTAATCAACGTACAGTCATACAATTTATGAAATCCCAGATTCCCCCTTAATTTTACCAATTCAAACGGTAGAAGATTCAATCAGGAAGTGATTGAACAAAACTTGACAAATTCAATTATCCATCGAAAAATACATTTTTCCATAGTCTAGATTTATTTGTTTGCATTATTCAGAATATGTTTACATTCAAGCCTGCTAAAAATTTGTTAGCCACAACTCTTTTGAAGAGATGATTTCAAACTGTGACTCGGAATTCTTTTTTGTTCAGAAGTCATTGGCAATGTTTTCATAAAGTTGAGTAGTCATTGAAAGTTTTCTCGTTTTTCTTACTACGAACTTTGCGTCAAAGTTGAAAAAATTGAAAAAGAGTGCTTTTGAGTTATCTGGATCATTCAATAATATCAATTTTTGATGCAACAAAAATCTGACCCAATACTTTAGGTATATGATTTTTTAAAATAAATTTGAGTATCTAAGTCAAAAGACGACCTTCTTATATTTTTACAGCCGTACTTGAGTAGGCTTAACTGAAACTCGATGGAATTTAACATAAGTTGCAGAATTGAGGAAGAGATTGAAATTTTGCATGTTACTGGTATTGCAACTTGGACTAGTACTGTGCATAATTTAACTTCTTTCTCAAATACTTCAACCTGGTCTTCAAGATACCACCTTTTGATTATAACTCGAAAAATGTTCAACCTTAACAATATTACGGTGACCACTATTATTTACGGAACTATTTAAAAATTTTGCTAGAATCCAAGCAAATTAATAGCAAATTTGTATGATTCACTATGTAAATGCCATCGACTTGAATAATTCCCTTAGTACTTCTTTGTCTATTGGCTCGATATGTGACTCTTTCATTCCCTTCCCAGGGGACAAAATTCGCCTACCCCTACCTCTCTTTTTTCGCGTCTGATTTCCTCTAAATTCACGAATAAAAGTTTACATCGCGCGGGAAACCGGCGACGTCGACGTCAAGGGATCATAAAATCGGGATTCAATATCGTAAGGGGGCGTCATGTATGTCATGCGAATGTCAAGGGGCGCTCGTTTCACCCCGGCATCACCGGAATACGAGGTTATGCTTCGAAGGCTTGTATTTATGAACACATGGGTACCCGGTGAGCGCGCGCATAAATGTGTAAACGCGAGCTTATGTGCCGATGCACACTGCAACCAAACCCCCTTTTTTTATCTCTCTCTATCTTCTCCACTTTTCCCGCACTTAAGCTTTCTCTCTTTCTCTCTTCCCTCTGTCTTGTCGACTTCAACTCTCCTCGAGAGCACTCGCGTAGGTAGTTTGACATGGTCGTAAAAGACGGGCATTTTAATACAATTTACAAGAAAGTATAAAGCCGCTAGTCTCTGGTCGTAGGAGCTACTCCGTCTCGTCCGACGAAATCGAGCGGCAATCGAAAGATCCTTCTATTTTGCCAACCCGACCTCTCCAGCCAAGGTCCATCGATAAAAGTCATTACGAACTGGAAAAATGTTGCTGCGACAGAAAAGCATTAACGATCTTGTTAAGCACTGTGAGATAATATAAAACCACAGGCGATTGCCGAGTATCTCCGATTGGCTGAGGAAATATATTTCTGATACCGGTATATCGGAATCGAACCTAGATGATTGGAAAATCATCTTCCAGAGAAGCAGTTCTATTACCTACTTCTAGATGTGTAATGAATATACTTAAAAGTCCTGCAATTTTAAATTTTATATTTATCAGACATTAGGTCAGGCCTGGGCAGGGATCAAGAATTTGCACATTTCACAGATGTTGGCGTCCCCACTCAGGGTGGCGACTTGACCGGGAAACCGGGAATTCAATTTAAAAACCAGGAAATTACTTGACAATTCAGAATTTCACCATAAAAATACGAGGAATTGCCGCTTTCTTTTGATAAATTACTAGCTGCGCCCTGCGACGGCGGCTTCGCCGCCACGGAGAAGAGTACGAATGTCAGTTTCGCCATCTGTCGAAAATTGTTTGTACCAACTCATAAATCTTCGTGGGCTTCTGCACAACAACTTTGCTAAAGATCATCACATGATCAAATGCATAGTTTACGATTCTATAAAGAACATACATTTTTTATTTATCACGTTTCAATTTCTGTCTCCTTATTTATCTGACTTGGGACAGAGAATTTCAGAAAATAATTATAGTTTTTATTTTAAGGCAGTAAGTTTCAGGAAAGACATTCAATTTCACTTGGAACAGGGAATCTTTTACATGGAATGGAAACATGCCAAAATAATTTTTATTCGAATTGAGAATAGAGGAATTTGAGAAAACCGCTCTTTCAATTTAGAATTCGTCAAAATTTGAAAGTCCCCTCTCCTCAATTTAAAATGAAGAAAGTACTTCAAGCAGCTTTTAGAGTAGAAGTAGTATTTTGAATGAGAAATATTCCTAAATTATAATAAAAAGCTTGGTTACATTGTTCATTGTGAATTGACCCTGTTCTAGTTAAAAATCAACTATTTGGTTGAAAATTTAACTCATCTGTTAAAAATTAAACTTTCTTGTTGATGGTGCATTATTATTTGGAGTTAAAATCTTCCTCCGATTGAAAATGTAACTACTTTGTTGAAAATCAATTCATCTGTTTTTGGTGAAGATTCAAGTATTTATTATTATTATTATTATTATTATTAATATTATTATACCATAAAGCCATATCCCTTTCGGGGTTAGCTTGATTCGTTTACGTTTTATCATTGTAAACGAATTATTTTAAGTTATTTTACACTGAGCTGGGAACCAACCAACTGCAGGGACAGCTCAAAGTAGAGCTAGTCGATTTTTGAGACTATTAGTTTTTGCACAAAAAA
>WSXT02114355.1:0-11112 GCA_011762715.2 Neuroterus valhalla
TCCATTTGGATTGGATTAGTTTTTTTTATTATAACTTTTTTTGTTAATAATTTAATGCTGTCTTGTTAATATTTCATTCTTTCGGGTGTAATTTGTACTTATGGATTGGAAATATTCATCTTTTCTGGTAGAAAATTTATATTTTAATGTTAGGAATCAACTTTTTTGGTGAAAGTTTAACTTTTCAGGTTGAAAATGCAACCATCCTCTAGAAGGTTTGAGTAACTTCTAGAAAATTCGTCTCTTTTGTTGAAAAAATTTAATATTTTCAAAATTTGTCTTCTTGGATAGACGATTGGTCCATTTGGATTGGATTAGTTTTTTTATTATAACTTTTTTTGTTAATAATTTAATGCTGTCTTGTTAATATTCCATCCTTTTGGGTGTAATTTGTCCTTATGGATCGGCAATATTCATCTTTTCTGGTAGAAAATTTATATTTTAACGTTAGGAATTAACTTTTTTGTTAAAAGTTTAACTTTTCAGGTTGAGAATGCAACCATCCTCTAGAAGGTTTGAGTACCTTCTAGGAAATTCGTCTCTTTTGTTGAAAAAAATTTATTATTTTCAGAATTTGTCTTCTTGGATAGACGATTGGTCCATTTGGATTGGATCGGTTTTTTATCATAACTTTTATTGTTAATAATTTAATGCTGTTTTGTAAATATTTCATGATTTTGGAATTGAATTGTCCTTCTGGATTGGAAATATTTATCTTTTCTGGTACAAAATTTATATTTCAACGTTAAAAACTAACTTTTTCGTTGAGGATTTAACTGTACAGGTTGAAAATCCAACCACCCTCCAGAAGCTTGAATTACCTTCTAGAAAATCCGTCTTCTTTCTTGAGAAAAATGTATTACTTTCAAAGTTTGTCTTCTTCGATAGACGATTTGTCCATTTGGATTGAATTAGTTTTTTTATTAAAACTTTTTTTGGTAATAATTCAATGCTGTTTTGTTAATATTTCATCCTTTTGGATGTAATGTGTCCTTGTGGATTGGAAATATTCATCATTTCTGGTAGAAAATTTAAATTTCAAGATTAAAATTGACTTTTTTGTTTAGGATTTAACTGTACAGGTTGAAAACCCAACCACTCTCTAGAAGCTTGAATTACCTTCTAGAAAATCCGTCTTCTTTCTTGAGAAAAATTTATTACTTTCAAAGTTTGTCTTCTTGGATAGACGATTCGTCCATTTGTATTGGATTAGTTTTTTTATTATAACTTTTTTTGGTAATAATTCAATGCTGTTTTGTTAATATTTCATCGTTTCGAATGTAATGTGTTTTTCTGGATTGGGAATATTCATCTTTTCTGGTAGAACATTTATAGTTTAACGTTAAAAATTAACTTTTTTGTTGAGCCTTTAACTTTTGAGGTTGAAAAAGCAACCTATCTCTAGAAGCTTTGAGTATCTTCTAGAGAATTCGTCTTTTTTGTTGAAAACAATTTATTATTTCCAAAATTCGTCTTCTTGGATAGACGATTCCTCCATTTGGATTGGATCGGTTTTTTTAAAATTGCCTGTTTTGTTAATCATTCAATACTGTTTTGTAAATATTTCATGATTTTGGATTCAAGTTGTTCTTCTGGATTGGAAACGTTTATCTCTTCTGGTAGAGAATTTAAATTCTAAGATTGAAAAATAATTTTTTTGTCTAGGAATTACCTTTCTAGGTCGAGAATTCAACTACCTTCTAGAAAATTCAACTCTTCTCTTCCAAAAATGTATTATTTTATAAATTCGTCTTCATGGATAGACTTTCAGTTTAATATTCCAACTGTGTTCTAACAAACTCGTCTCTCTTGATGAAGCAATCTATATAATAATCCTATTAATCCTAATAAAGTAATCTACATCTTCAATCATGATTTTTTTCTTTTCCTTCTTATTATTTATTTTTTTCTTGAATCTTAATAAAGTCATCTTGTCTAAGAAATAAGAATATTTAATTGGAAATATATAAAAATCATTCATATTTAAGAGAAAAGCGATATCAAAGAAGAAAATCGGCCATGCAATCTGATACGCGCGCCGGTGTAAGGTACCGCGCTCGACACCGCTAGATACATTAAATTTTTTCCGATAGTAATAATATTTTCACCATTTTGAAATATATCGTTTTCGATGAGAAATTTGACGTAGAATACGATAAAAATACTAAGAACTTCATTCATGGGGGTGGAAGTAGTTGGAAATCAATTAAAAAATTTTAGTTGTTTATGACAATTCAATTTGTTGATAGTATTTTTGGGATGGTTTCTTATTGAAGCTCGTTCTTCTACCTTTCAAATGAAAAAATAAGAATGTCTTTAGCTCAAATAGAACAGGAGTTATTGATTTTTTAAAAATAGTCTTCACTCAAATTCTCAATTTTTCAACCCTTCCTATTTCTCAAAATATTACCAAATAAAAAAAATCCTCAAATGCATACCTTCTCTTTTTCGATAAAGAACCCGTAAAAAAATATTAGCTTAATCAAAAATGGACCGGTCAACTTTCGTCCAAATCTGTACGATTCGTAAAAGAATGTCCCATATGGGTGATTCTCCAAATAAAGGGAACTTTTGAACTAGGTGAATGATTTTTAGAAAATATTTTATAAATTGTATTTTATGATCAAACTTATATTCATTAAAATGAAAGAAAGATCTTTTGAAAATATACACGCTACAAAATCATGTTAAAGGCTTGATGAGATTTTCGACGTCAAGCTTTATCTTATCATTAATTTTTTTTCGATAAAACAAAAAAATCTTTAGCTATAGCTTGGACATTGGTGATTTAACGTATAAATGAAATTTTCTTCTATGTAAATATCCTAATTTTATATACTAACATTATTGACAATTTTATATTAACAAATAATAGTAATTTTTTCATATTATAAATTTTTCGTAGTCGTTACAACCAATTTCAATAAAAAATATACAATTGTTCCTTATTTTCTCGTTAACATAGATTTCCGAAATATCGAAAATTCAACAATAATAGTTTATAATTTCTCTTTAAAAAATAATAAATACATCTATGTAACAAAGGTTTTTGGAGATTCAGCTTTTCAAGCTGTTTTTACGACAGATTCTTTTCGGTCTTACTGTGTCTTCTACTTGATTATCTATATTTAATTTATTCATTTACTGTCTTAAAAGGGTTTGAACTAATTTTTTTACGTCTTCCTCTTGCCGCCTTGGCGCTTTTCTTCTGTTTGTAATCATTCCTCTTCTTATAGAATTCTTCTCGTGAATTGGATTTTCGCTTTTTATCTATGACCACTTCGGCGTTAATTTTCCTACTAAAAATATAATTACACGTAATAAAGAACGTTTATATTTATAAACAAACAATATTTCCATGAAAAATATAATATTATGTATATATTTTTACATTTACCTAAATTGATAAATAAACACCGTTTCCATGTTCACAATTTTCGCAAAACACAATTTGCCAAAAAAATTCTAAGTTCACACTTTCAATCAGATTTATAAATAAGATTTCAACAAAGTTTGTGTAATGATAAAATTTTTTAATTTCTCTGAATGTGATTACATAAATAACAACCGTTAATGGAACTCAAAGCTAAATGAAGCTAGAGAATATATAAACCTAACGTCTGCTAATCTGTCAAACGAAATTCAGGATTGAAAAAAAGTCGAACAGTTTCCAAATAAGAAGAATATCTTTCCAGTTTCAACGATGAAAATAATATTTCTTGTTCATTTCGGTGCTCTTATGACTCAAAAAAACTCCGTTCTTATCACTTTTCTGCCAAAGTTCTTTGAAGAGGCGAAATTTTATGCCAGGCCGCTCTGACAAGCTGAAAGTGAGGTTACGTCGATGGAGGTTACGTCGATGGAAAACAACACAAAAAGTGTTCCTAAAGTATCTGAGAAGTAAGGATTGGAAATTTCTTTTGTAATTCGTTTTCTCCCGGTCTGATATATATTTTTATCCTCCATTCATCAAATTTTGTTCACAAATATAGAATGAATGGTCAAACACGTCGATGGATACTAATAAAAATACGCAAGGTTTTCGGAATCTTCTTTCCAACTTGTGAAGAGAGAGAGCTCTTAATTTTCACGCTCAAAGCTTGAACGAAAGAGTAGTGAGAAACATGTATAATGATAAACTTTTCTGCTAATCTGTGAAACGAAATTCAGGATTGAAAGAAATTTCAACCAGTTTCCAAATGAGAACAATATCTTTCCAGTTTTATTGATAAAAATCATATTCTTTGTTTATGTCGGTGTTTTCATGAGTAAAACAAATTATTCAAAAGAACTCCGTTCTCATCACTTTTCTGCAAAAGTTCTTTGAAGAGGCGCAATTTAATGTCGGGCCGCTCTGACAAGCTGAAAGTAAGGTTCCGTCGATGGAGGTTACGTCGATGGAAAACAACACAAAAGGTGTTCCTAAAGTTTGAAAGAAGTATGGATTGGAAAATCCTTTTACAATTCGTCTTCTCCCGCTTTGATATATATTTTTATCCTTAATCATCAAATCTTCTTCACAAATATAGACTGAACTGTCAATTACGTCAACGGATACCTATAAAAATACGCAAGCTGTTTGGAATCTTCTTACAATTTGTGGGGAAAGATCTTAATTTCCACGCTCAAAGCTTGAACGAAAGAGTAGTGAGAGATTTTTTAATAATTCGACGCCAAAACTGGTCCAAAAAAGATATTCCTAGTTGTCAAATGATCGCTGTTCATATATCGACGTAACCAGAATAATATTTCCATGGAGACTTATATTTCGGTGCATATGTTGTCAATATTGCATCAAAATTGAAATATTTATTATAAAAATCTTCCTTTTTAATCAAATTCCGAGACCCTCAAGATTACATTTCTAAATCATTTCATTATTCATTTTCTACGAGACTTCAAATTATGGTTCAGGCATGTGTGGACATCTTTTAAAGCCATTTTTTAGACACATAATATTTTTCTACTCTGAGTTATAATAATTTAATATAATTTTCACTCAAGGAATTGTTAAAAGGTACTAAAATGAAGATCTCTACAACAGGGTATAATCTAAGCCTCATTTAGAACTGACAGAATTCCTATTATACGGAAACTAAAAAATAAAAAAATAAAAAAAAAAAAAAGGATAAGTAATTCTTGTCCTCCTGTGCGCCAATTTTTCTCTCTTTTCTCCCTCTATCAACTTTGGAAATGTATTTTTGCACTGCCCATAATCAAGTTTTAGAACTGACCATTTTTTTTTAGAACTGCCCTTTTGGTCAGAGCTGCCCGTTAGATTATACCCTGCTCTACAAAGTTTGACGCCAATACAACCAGTATTTTTAGTAATATAACCTTTGGACACGAAAGTGCCCTGTCTGTGGGTAATTATCCATACAAGAATCAATAACTAATTAAAGAATTTTTGGTGCATCCAACTTGAACAATTCTTTTCGGGACTGAAGAAAAGGCAACATGAAAAAAAAATTTTTAATGTTGTAAAGGCGGTTATGCAGAGCAGGAAGAAATATTCGAAAATACGGAAAAAATAAATATTTTCGCGATTTATTCGACTTTTACTTAAGCGTTTCTTATTCTCTCATTTTATCGTAAGATAAGTTAACATTAGGCGTTGTCTGGTATTTGAATAAGGAAATCACAGCGCGAAAATGGTCATCATTATTTGCTGTACTTTGAAAACAACGTTGATTGATCGATTTTTATATATATGCTATAGAATCTTTGTAAGTGTAAAATTAACAATTCAAACCCGCATTACGAATAGCCTGCATGACTTTTTTCGAATTTTATCCTCAAAAACAATGCTGCATGATCACACAAAAAACTTGCAGACACAAAAAACTTGCAGACAGACTTTGAAATAATTTTGAACTCTGCTATCCTTTCTCATATTTCTGAACCTGAAATAAGTGATAACTGTGAATCTCGAATGTGACAAAAATAGCGTCAATATCATTTAAAAAATTTTTAATCAATTTTATAGTTAGGGACGGTTGTGTGTCAATCCATTCTTCGTATTTTTATGTTTCTCACTTCTGAACGAAGTTTTCTCTAAAATTCTTGAACTCCACTAAATTGTACTTTGATACAAGTAAACGAGGAAAATGACTGAGACTTTGTATTATCCTGTATACATTTTTAATCACAAGCATTTTTAATCACAAGGCAGAGTTTATATTGAAAATGGGGATGAATAAATATTATAATTATAGTTATTATCAATGTATTGAGAAAACATTCAATAAATTGTTTATTATAGTTTTTTTTGCCCTACGCTAATGAACAATTGGATGGAATATTTTCATCGAAATCCCTTTTGCGGCTTTTGAGACATACTCTTACTCTCACATGAATTCTGGCCAATCATCTCTTAATAAGTTCGCGCTGTGTAGAAGTAATTAAAAGATATTTGAGTTCATTTCAGTGACAGTTGAGGCAAATATGTTTAAAAGACGCGTCGCTGTACTCCAATTAAAGCGCTCCTTGCGCTCAACTTTGTCCAGTATAGGAGCGGAATGGGCACGTTTTACTCCGCAAATTTCGAGTCACATTGGCAATTCTACCCACGAAATTCCCGTTAATCGCGAAAACCCTGACAGGAGGCAGCTATTGCTAAAGTTCTTGATGCTTTCAGACACTCTTATTTGGCGAAGATTCTACTTTTGAAGTCCATTTTTTATTTATCTACATGTCATTGAGAATTGAGAACAACTTTGATTGTGATTAATGATGAACCATCTCTGTAATTTTATTTATTAATATTCAATTATATCAAATATTTTTGGAGAATTATAATCAAGAGTGTTCCTTCTTCCCCTGATTACTAAAAAGAGAATCGAACATCATCCTTTTTACTTTCTCAGCAAAATGAGAAGGTATTGGTTTTATGTGAAAATTGACTTTCGCGGAATTTAGGAAATATCCACGTTTTGAGCCCTTCTGATTCCGAAAAAGTAGTTTTTACATTGGTGGCTGTCCGTCTGTTGTCGTTGTCGTCGTCGTTATCTGTATACTCCATAACTTTTGAAAGACTAATCGGATTGAATTGCCTTTTGGAACAAATTTTGAGGGATTGAATAGATAGATCAAGTTCGTTAACCAGCTATTTTAGATGATTTTGATAAAAAGTGAAACAATTTATCCCAATCATATTTTTCGATAAAAAATAAATTGTCAGAGAATGGTATTTTCAAAATTCAAGATTATAAAAGGGAAAGAGAATTTTCATCCAAATAACGCAAGATTGAAAAAAATTGAAAAGGAAAAAAACGTTTCTTCTTGGGAGGCGTACAAGATCGTTAATACAACTTTTTGAATTTTCTCAATAAATCGAAAATTCCAATTTTGATCGCATAAAAAATAATGAAAAATAATCTGTGAACTCGATAGCTTCCGAAAGAATGATCATATTTGATTGTGCTTTGGCAACCTTTTTGTGGGACGAAAAAGACAAGTCAAGTTCGTTAACCAGGTATTTTTGATAAAAAATGGAAGGGGGGAGCATTTTGGGAATTTTATTGGACTTTATTTTTCAAGACTCAAAAATTGTACGTACGGCTTCTTGTAGTACCTAAAAAGCGGAACAATTTATACGTATGATTTTTTTTTAGAAACAAAATTCTGAGAGTCGTGGTATTTTGAAAATTCAAAAATGTAAGAGAAAATGAGAATTTTGATTCAAATATCGCGAGATTGAAACAAAGGCAGAAGAAAAAAAGGTTTCTTTTTGGAAGCCGTACAATATCGTTAATACAATTCGTTGAATTTTCTCGAAAAATCGAAAATTCAAATTTCGATCGCAAAAAAAATAATGAAAAATAATCTGTCATCTCGATAACTTTTGAAGGAATAAACATATTCGATCGTGCTTTGGCACCCACTTTTGAGGGATCAAAAAGAAAAGTCGTGTTCGCTGACCAGCTATTTTGGGTCAAAAATGAAAGACTCAAAAATTGTAAGTATTGCTTCTTATAGTACGTAAAAAATGGATCAATTTATCCGAATGATTTTTTTTGTTGGAAACAAAATTTTCAGAGTTGTGGGATTTTCAAAATTCAAAAATGTAAATGAAAATGAGAATTTTCATCCAAATAACGCAAGACCATAAAATAAAGTCAGAAGGAACTTTTTGAATTTTCTGGAAAAATCGAAAATTCCAATTTTGATAGCACAAAAAATAATGAAAAATAATCTGCGAATTCGATTACATTCGAATGAATAATCATATTTGATCGTATTTTTGCACACGTTCCCACGGACCAAAAAGACAGGTTAAGTTTGTTAACCAGCTATTTAAGATGAAAAATAAAAGAGGGGGAGCCTTTTGAAAATTTTCTTGGACTTTTTTTTCCAAGACTAAAAAATTATAAGTATGGCTTCTAGTAGTACGTAAAGAGTGGGACAATG
Source organism: Neuroterus valhalla (assembly GCA_011762715.2). Taxonomy (NCBI): domain Eukaryota; kingdom Metazoa; phylum Arthropoda; class Insecta; order Hymenoptera; family Cynipidae; genus Neuroterus; species Neuroterus valhalla. The sequence goes on from WSXT02114355.1 coordinate 8,410, forward strand.
TATCCAAATGATTTTTTTTGTATTAGAAATAAAATTGTCAGAGTTGTGGCATTTTCAAAATTAAAAAATATAAACGAAAATGAGAATTTTCATTCAAATAACGCAAGATTGAAAAAAAAGTGAAAAGGAAAAAAATGTTTCTTCTTGGGAGCCGTACAAGATCGTTGACACAACATTTTGAATTTCCTGAAAAAATCGAAAATTCCAATTTAAATCGCACAAAGAAAAGAAAAGTAATCTGCGAATTCGATTACTTTTAAATGAATAATAATATTTGATCGCATTTTTGCACACGTTCCCAGGAACCAAAAAGACAGGTCAAGTTCGTTAACCAGCTATTTTAGATGAAAAGTAAAAGCGTAATTTTAATAAAAATTTTAATAAAAAAAAGTCAGAAGGAAAAAAGGTTTCTTCTTGGGAGCCGTACAAGATCGTTGATACAACTTTTTGAATTTTCTCGAAAAATCGAAAATTGTGATTTTGATCGCACAAAAAATAATGGAAAACTAGCTTCTTTCCAATCATTTTTCGATAGGGCATGTAGTTTTTGTTTTTTTCTGGAAGAATAGTCAAAACATAAAAAATTACAGTTTAAGAATAAAATTGTTCTTTTTTTTATGGAATGCGTGGTTTTTGTTTTAATTGTAATTATATTAATATTAGAAATAGACTAACTAAATTTGTTAAGAAACAAAACAAGGTACGAGGTATATAAATTAATATTATATACTTTTGATGCATTGGAGTTTAAGGTAATATAGAAAAATTAGCGTTTCGGACCGATTTCGATCGAGTGTGCAGCACAAGACACTCGACGAGAATGTATTTATAAAGCCGGAGAAGCTTTAACAAAAGAGAATTCACAATCATCAAATACAGCATCCGACATACTACTTTTTACTTTAAAAAGCTCTATACACAATTGAAGGGGAGCAAAAAGACCAAGCGCGGAGCGCGAGGCACATTTATCATCGAGCGCGAAGCGTGAGATCTGAAAGACGCGCGCGCTAAGCGCGCTCAAACTTGCGAGCGGAGCGAGCTGCGCGCGACGTGAATGTGCCCGCGCAGTGGCAGATTTTTTTTTTTCGGAAAAATGAAAACTTCTGCAAATTTTTTTTTTTAGAATGAGGTTTTCGATTGTATAGGTATCCTTATTTATTTATTATATTTGATAAATTTGCCGGCGTAAATCGATTTTCGCATCAAGTACTGTATAGACGTTTACAGACGTTTGAAGCAGAAATTAGAATAGCATTAAAAATAGTTTATGAATTTCTATTTTATTGAAATCGGAGATTCAATCCTACTTACTTGATTAAAGTGAACTTTGAGATAATCTTATATACATTACATCTCATGAGTATGCCTCACATTCATATTAACAGTGACGAAGAGATAATGATAATAACAATGATTATGATAATGTGCATTAGAGAAAATTAGAAATCTGCTCCGCTCTAATTAATTCGACATTTGGACTCAAAGTTTTTGTCTTAATATAAGTAAGCAAGATTAGATAAAAAATTGAAACGAAAATTGTCTTATGAAGTAGGCTTCTATACAAATATTATCTCACCCAATACTAATTGACAAGTTTAATGAAATATTATATTGAATTCAGATTTCTCACAGTTTATTATCTAAGGTTAATCATGTGCAGCTGTTACAAAATTAGTTATTTATTTGGAAAAAGAGCTTAAAATTTGAAAAAAACTCGACTTACAAAAAATTGCCAAATTGCTGTAGAATTTGTCTGAATTTTTCTAGAGGAAATTCCGAATTCCGAATGAAAAACTGTAAAAGAGGTAGTTGGCTCAACTATGGAGGTTCGTAAAATATGCCAATGCTAATTTATTGGTAGGTAAAAATATTTTTCTTCTTAGTGTTACTGCTTGTTTTGTTGGAATTACAATGCGGGTAGTAACATCAACAAGCAAAATGGGTAAGCCAGCCGATAAAGTAGCAGCGGCGTATTTTACAAACCCATAAATAGTTGAGCTAACTACCTATTTTTTCAAACGCAGGGGAGCAATGATTTATACATCTGTAATAATAATGATATCTATTATTATTTATCAATCGAAACCTCAGATGTTATCTGTAAAGTCTTCTGGAAAATATAATGTTTGAGATATTTGATACATGTAAATAAGGGTTTTTTTAAGTTATGGCTCCGAATCTGAATTAGCAAAAACTTGAAAAGAAATCGATTTTTACATGAATATCGGACAGCACTGATTTTCAATGAATAATTAGTAACAAGTTCCTCACTCATTTGTTCATCGAACGTCTTTTCACGGATTCAAATTTTGGGAGTACTATTTTTCTACCAATTCTGTCAGGTTATAATAATTCAGTTAGTGATAGCCTTGATTCTGCTGAATCGTTTGATAGAAATTCAGTAACAAGAATAATCAGAAGAAAAATACAAATTTTATGTAGAAATTGCTACAAAAGGAATTTTACATTTCAATTTGTAGTTTTTGATGAAACATTTATTACTTTTATGAATTTTATTATTATATATAATAATTATTTAATAATTTATAATATTGATAATAATTTTACAAATTTATTTTTTTATGCATTTTAGGACAAAACAAAATGAAAATTTTGTAACGCATAGACGCGTTTCGAAATATTTTTCTGTTCCTTCTCAAGATGCAAAAATTACAAAAATTTACAAAAATTTAAAGGTACGAC
>WSXT02114366.1:0-11111 GCA_011762715.2 Neuroterus valhalla
CTTGCTACAGTCGACTACTGCGCAATTTAAACCTAATCTTACTCTCTTTTAACTCACGTAGTTGGTGTGCAACCTCCTTAAGCAGAATTTAAAAGTGATGTCAGTAGCAGTGCTGAAGACCTGTTAGAAACTGATATAGGGGAGCTGTAGCCGCTGCACCAGCTAGCCGAGCGTTGTTGAAGGAGCATCGGAGGCCTTCAAATTTTGAGAGGTTGAGCAAACAGAAAACGCAAAGTAAGGAGTCGAGTAATCTCTTTCATAAGTGACAAATATTAGCTTGCGCAAATATCAATGAAGTGGAAAAACCCAGGGCGAGAGAAGAAAGAGAGTAGAAGGGTCAACGGGACGAAAAAGAGCAACGAATAGAAGAAAGTGAGGCAGACAGAAAGGAGGGGTAGCTGGGAAACGCACAGTGGTTCAAAATCCCAAATTTCCGGTCAAAACCTCGAAAATCAGCATTTCCCGATCGAGACGATATTCACTGTACGTGTATAAGGTGCATTTCTGTCGAGAAATCCAAATGAGCAGATTTTCGTATTTATTAGTTTCGATAAGGTATACGCTCAAAGCCGAACGTTGCAAGCTCTTTTTGCACGAAGGAATTTCTGAGAATACTAATCCTTGTTGTCGAATGTTTTGACCAAATCATTTCTCATTTGCATATGGTGATCACTTGGACTTCCTTCAAATATATAGAGCAAAGAAACTTATTCTTCTAACAATACTTTGCTCGATATATTAATGTTAGTGTTAATAATCTTATAATAATTAACGGAAATCATTATAAAATTATTTATTTACTTGTGACTGATATAAATTTTTTTTTAAATGGAAATTCTCAAATTCATTTTCAGGTTATTTATCTTAAGTTATCTTAAATTACCTGTAAAATTAGTGAAAATTTCCAAAATTTGTTATAATTTCGGGAAATTTATGGAAATATCTTTGAATATAATTTGAGGTAATTTATGATAATTTACCATAAATTACCTGAAAAATTAAAAAAATCACCAAAATTTTCTATAAATTTCCGCAAATTCATGGAAATATCTTTGAATATAATTTGAGGTAATTTATGGTAATTTACCATGAATTACCTGCAAAATCGGTAAGAATTAACAAATTTTTTTATAAATTTCCGCAAATTCATGGAAATTTTGTGAATTTAATTTGAGGTAACCTATGATAATTTACCAGTAAAATTAGTATAAATTACCCAAAATTTTCACAAATTTCGTATCCACCATTTTAAGTGTTGAAAAACAAATATCATTTCCGAAGTCAGCGATCCCAAAAACGTAAATAAAACTTGATTTTCATTCCATACTCTATTTTTCCATGCAAGTCAGCCGCCATTTTGTGGCCGCCATTTTGAATTTGGAAGAATCAATATCATTTTCGAATCCAGCAAACCCAAAAACTTACGGGTACCTTTCAATACGATTTTTACATGTTTAGAGATTTTTACCGGAAATTTGGGATTTTGAATCACTGTGAATCGGGAGAATGTGAGGCGAGTATGCAGGAGGAGAATAAAGGGTAGCAATTAGGACTGAAGATGGTTTGAAGAGGAATCGGAGAGAAAGGAAGACGGAGAGTTTCTCAAGTCTTCGAATGCCTGCTGTCCCAATATCAAACTTTGAGAAGGAGATGTAAAGAAAAGAAAATTGGAGGACGGTACCAGAAACAGGTAAACTGTTTTTACTAGCATAGGCAGACGGTGTAGTTCTAGTAGTTCTGGAGAAGAAGGTATAGGGTGGGGAATAGGGAAGAGAAGGGTTAAGACTGACTGGAGGATGAAGGTGTGCAAAGTTGATGTGCAAAGTTGATGTGCAAATTTGAAGTGAAAGTATAGTCAGTGTTAAGTCATGAAGTAGAGATATAGAGGAGAAGGAATATAAGAGAATGGAAGGCCTGCATGAGAGATTTCTGCGATGGGTAATGGTATTAAGTCGGAGTTGTTCCGACTATATGCAGAGGGACAGAAAATGAAGAGAGGGATGGTTATTCAGGCAACTGGGAAGATCCTGGAATTTAAGAGAGAATGAAAACGAGAAAAGGAAGCAAGACTGCACAAGCTGGTGTCCTGGAGATCATGGGCAAAGAAAGGATGAGTAACGTAGGACGTTCAAAATAGGAAGTAGAGAGATGTGAGAAGAGGTTTGATTACGGGACGAAAGAAGGAGTTGAGGATGACAGAAAATAAGGAAAGATATAGAGAGGGCAGAAAGAGGGAAGATGGAAAAAATCTCAGAGTCAAGGAACAACAGATGCTATATGATGGTGAAGAATAAGGGAGGTTCAGAATGTTTTGGAACAATCAAGAAGGAGGGCAAATGGAACACAACAAATGGTTACTTGTATTAGAAAGGTATACCGGTGACGATGGAGAAGAGAAGAGTACGGCAGAGAGAATCAAGTGTATTCGGAATGAAAATTGTCTACGTGAGGAATGGATGAAGAATCTATGAGAGTTGAGGAAGAGAGTTAATAACACAAGGTGAGAAGGGAGGAATAAAACCAAGATTTTCAAAAAATGACCCCAAAAGGAGAATACAGGAATAGTGAAGCGGGATTGAGTAACAATTTGCAGATTCATAGTGATAAGATTTGAAAGAAATAGTTTGTAAGGTAGCACGTGGGGATTCTAGATAAGACAAAATATAAAATTATTATGTAAAGACTCTTGAACTCGTGGAAGGAAGTATAAACAGATAGGAAATATAATGTCATACTCACGTGCAGAATGGAGGAAAACTACGAATGTGATAAGCGAAATCGCAGTAAGAATCTTCATTTTAATTCTTCAAACAGATACAGCTATAGGTAACAGGAAAATAATTCTTTATGTTTCGCATAAAAAGGCACTCCTTCGATTACTCATACATATATACACTAACTTTTATGACACCTATCCGATAACAACGCTCTACGTATTCTGCAAGGCAAATAAAGTGGCAGAGGAAGATTTCTGTTCTCAAATCTGAAAATTTTCCATGCTTGCAGGATTCATCGACACATAGATGCGGGAAGATCAGTATAGATTACAGTATGTGTTATAGATTATATATATAAGGCAGCGAAAATATTATTGAAATTATTCCTCTTATATTACAAGTTTATGTCTTGTTAATAAAAATGCAAACAAAAACAACAAATATGATATGAAATTGAAGCTAAAAAGTGGGAAAAACTGATTACTCAGAGATTTTATATGTACTATAAAAAACTAACCAGTCATGTGGAAAAACACGATAAAGCTATAAAAATGTGACACATATAATAATAAAGGGCCTATTGAAGACATATTCAGGCCCTGTTTAAAAATTAAAGGCTTCATTATTTTTCGCAAAAATTTTTGTTTTCGATAGCCTCACGCTTAGCTGGAACAACGTGCTCTGAAAGTACACAAATCATTTAAATAAATTTAGCTGCATCGAATAATTTGAGGCTAATTTATGGCTCTCGGAATATGAAAATCAAAAATAGAACATAAATTGTTCAAACGATTACTGTTTCAACAAATTTACTCAAATGATCTATTCAAATTTCTCTTATACTTTCATCCAGAGAATATATAAGGCTCTTAGAATATGATAAACAAAGTTTGGAAAAAACTTTTTCAGCTGGCAAGAACGTGCTGTAAAATATATTTAGAATTGATTAATAAAATTGATTTGCATAGAATACTTGGAGGCTCATTTGAGCCTCTCTGAACATAAAAATCGAATTTCAAACATTTGTTCAAAGAATTATTAGTACATTTGTCCAAATAATGATTGTAAATGGGTTTGGTCGAAGAGCGTGGGTACATTGTATGGGAATGAATTGGTTGTTTATTTCTACACTCCATGATTGTTTTTTCTTTCAATTTGCATTTTTTGTACTATGAATGTTCAAAAAAAATTTCTGGAACTTCCTTCATTATATCCTGAGTGCCTCAAGTTATTGACACATTATAGTATAAAGATAGATACGATCAAGATCAATTTCCATTACATCTGTTTGAACAATGATCGTTTAAGGATTCCGTGAATGGGCGTGGATGAATTGTAGGAAAATAATTTATTGTGCATTCGTTTACCCTCTCATTCTCCAAACAATTTCTCCTTATCTTGATTTATAATATTTCGAGAATCCTAAATGATCGTCACAACATAGTATGAAGACAAATACGATTATCAATATTTAGTGCATTTGTTCGAACAATAATTTTTTTATGGATTCGGTCAATGGAATTGAAAATATTGTGAGGAGGTTTCTTTGGCCTAGGCGGATGTTCTTACATGCATTCAGGGACATTGCTCTCGTTAGCGTTATTGCTAGAATATTCTCGAGGATCCTCCTGGACAGCCTAGCGGCGTGGATGGATGAGCATCAATGTCTGCCAAAATTCCAGGCAGGTTTTAGGGCGACCAGAGGTTGTATGGACCATATTCTTGTTTTGGGCTCCATTTTACAGATACATCACCTTTCTCCTCCTGAGCGTAAGTATTTTGCCTATTTTCTCAATTTTAGAAGAGCTTTTCTTTCAGCCAACCAGGATCTGCTCTGGTCCAAGTTATTGAATCTAGGCATCAGCACAAAATTCATCAGAGTAATGAAGAGTCTCTATGACGCAGCCAGGATGTCTATTCGCACACCAGAAGGCACCACTGCCCCAGTTAATGTGAAATATGGAGCCCTCTAGGGTGAGCTTCTTAGCCCAGTTTTCTTTATCGTAACCATTGGAGATTGGGGAATCTTTTTACGGAGTCGTGGTCTAAATGGAATCTCGAGTGATCACCTTATAGAAATTATTCTTTTAGAATATGCTGAAACTCACGTTGAAGGGTTCTCAAATTGAGATAGTTCGGGAGTGTGACTATTTGGGGAAGCTATTTCGGAGTTCGAGCATATTTGCTTTTGCCTGCTCTAAAAGAGTAACTGCTGCTAAGAGCCGTAGGCTCATCCTTGTAAGACCTCCGAGTCTCCAAGTCGGAATCTGGGGGCTCTCAACTAATTCTGTTCAGTAGCCCTGTATCAAGCATCATCTACTATGCCATACGGATATGGGGTCTTAGGTATTGTAAGGAGGTAAAGGTTATTCACACTGCCTTCTTCAAGAGAGTATTTAACTTGCCTTTGCACATCCCGAGTTACGCGTTTAGATTGGATCTGGGGAACGTCCCGCTGAGATTCAATGGTATAAGATGGCCTTGAACTGGCTGGGAAAGATCTCAGGTATGGGTAAAGAGAATCTCCCTGGAGTTGACTTAAAACGTCTTCAGGTACTTGCGGACTCCGGCAGGGCAGTTCCAAAGTGACCTAGTTATTTCAAGGTCCAACAGGGTTTTAATTGAAGAGGAGCTCGAGTACTACTTAAGGGACACGGATCTCTTATGGCTGGGTCAGACAGCCTTCCTCAAGGTGCTGCCGCACCTATGGATCGATCCCCTGGGGCAGCCGTACCTTTGTGGCGGAATCCCGTATAGAATCGTTAGACTTCTTGCGCAGGTGCGTCTCATGGGAGATGTGAGGACGGTAAGTCTCACAGTCCTTGGTCCGTTCTAGACTGTGCTATAGAAATCTCCTGATAAATCAGAACTATTTCGTCTCGCTATAATATTATATTAATAATAGCATAAATAATTCCTCCATTAGATTTCTTGTCATAGATTTGTGATTACAAATCAAAGGGTGCTTCGTGATTCTTACGCCTATTAAACAATGAATATCTTACATGTTCATGATGCATGCATAAGTCATAATTCGAAATACTATCCATCAAGTGGAATCCCAAGAAGCTGAAAATGATCCAAATAGTAAGTATAAGGAAGTGTTTATCAAGGTGTACGAAAGTCGAGAAAAGATGTATAAATCTACTGTTGACCATTTTTGAGTAAAACGTATATTTTTTTCTCTAGTCATGATAACGCACTTTACAGAATGAAAACTTGCTATTTTAATATGCATCCTACTTTATTTGCTTGAACCTTTAGGCTTTTATACAGACAGATGATAAGTCTATGAGAAGTAGTTCTTTGGGTTAGGCAAGTCGCCTTTCTTCGGCAGAAGTACAGTTTGTCCTAACACCAGTTACTGCGGGATTCCACCGAAAGCTCCTAATACAATCTGGACCAGCATCGGAGAAGTTCTTCGTGCCCCTAATACTTTCTTTACCTCCTCAGCAGTGATTGGTGGGCATTCCTTTTCGGATGTTATAGGATCATTGCACAACTCCATGAAGCGTATGATGTTCTCAGTACCTTCATACAATGGATGTTTCACTTTGTAAATCTCTCTCAAAACGGCTCAGCTTATTCAGGCTTCGATGGATTTTTGACAAAAACAGGAGGATCGCTAAAGAGGCGCGATGAGTCAGCAAGAAACTTTTGATTCTCCATAGTCAAAAATGTGCAGCTTGATTGTCATCAGCTTTGACATTTCCGATGTTCGATGATGGATCCTCATTTTATGAGCGAACTTCCAGACCCTTGCCGTAAGAGGCTTAACGGATTTTATGTAGTCAATCACACACTGCAAACGGGACGCGTTTTGACTTGCCCAGTCAATTGTTCTTGTTCTTGCAGTAGTTGAGGAAGCATTCCGCGTACATTTCTTGTTTGCAAAAGATTAACGGCACGGTTTCTCAACACTTGCTGAGGAAGGTGCGAGAGCTCTGGGTATTTCTGGCACCACAGAGTGTGCAGGCGCGCCATGTACCCACTGCGATTAAGGACAGTCCTGGCATCGGAGCGATTGAGCAGGTCATCATCACGTAAATTCTTTCGTAAAGAACGTCGATTGTTCCGCCGGTTCGTCATCGTGTTTCCATCCATTCAAGCACCCCGAACTCTTGAACGATCAGCAATACTTACCAAACCATCGTAGGGTGCTCTGCGCGTTCGAGTGTTTCGAACCGCACGTACAACTGGATTCGAATTTTGTGTTTCTATAGTTATATCCACGATTGGCTATTGAAGAGATTGTCCACCTCCGCAGAGCCTCGCACGGGGAGGTAACGTTCGCTCTAGGAGCGTGTACTCTAGGAGGTGACGTGATATCCTAGATACACCCTTAACGATACGACTCCCTAGTGCCACGCAGCCTTCAGCACGGTTGTTTACGACCTTCGGGACCATCCCTACACAATTGTCCACGACTGCTCATTACCTTTTGTAACGATATTTAGCAGAAACCGTCGGCACAGGGACCGTCTGTCCGCAACCTGAGGACGCGTTCGGTGGCATTGTCGTAGGCCCTGAAAAACGTAACGCATGCGTCCTGCAAGCAACCTCATTAGCTCTGAATTGGGCGCTTCTTATAGAGTAAAATCGAAAAATTTTCTACCTTTTAATGTATGAATATATTTTATCAACAGCAGTAGCTGGGTGGTAGTTCTTGACTCGGCGGGATCTCAAAGGTCAAGCATGAACGGGCGTGGATAGCATTTGAGTGGGTGACTGTTCGGGATTCTTGCTGAGTAGTGTTTCGACTACGTTTAACCACTGTCGAGCGGGAGAGTAGGCATTCGATGCTATCGAATTTCCACATCCTAACTGACCTGTCGGTAATAGACTATGCTCAGGAGTTTTGATTTCCTGCAGTTTTTCACTCCTCTGACTAAATGTTCGGGCGAACGCGAGCGTAACTGAGTTACTGCCTCAAAAGTGATTCCTGTCAAACGGATCTTTTGTTGATTTGATCCAAAATTATCTTCGTTACGGCTCTATTCATCATTGTCTTAGAAAGACGTCACGGCCGTATTACGCATTTCGAAAAGGAATTGATGGTATGAATTTACTGTATTTTGTACAAATTTGGATTTTTTTTCGATATGAGATATGGATCTTCCATAATAATAGAGGCTTATCAATGAAAAAAAGAATTATTTGTGCGTATTTAAAAATTTATACGGAAAATAAGGAGGCGTTGCAAGCTCTGAAATTCATAGGCCTCTAACAAAAACACAATTTGCGAATCATTTTCAGCATTTCTAAGTAGCAGGAACCCGTAAGATTTTTTCATGGGAAATTCCTTCAGACTCAGCGTGGAATAAAGCTTTAATCAAAAATTAAAAAAAATCAATTCCTATTTTTCACTTGTGAGCAGATTAGGAGTTTCTAGTTCTAGAAGTCTTTTGCAATATATTACTCAAAGATCAGACGTAGCGAAGTAAATAATTTTAGAATTCATGATAAAACTGCAGATACAAATTTCTATAATTGGAGTGTCAGGTCCTTTGATACCTGATATTTCAAGTATAATGAAGAATAATTAGTGCTACCTTTTCTTTGTAGAAATTTTCAAAGATTAAATCATACTTTCCTCCTTGAAGAGCATGAATTTTCATCAGAGGTCGAATTGAAAGGGTATGGAGATAATTGGCAACTTTGAAACTATAAAGTACTACTAGATTAAGCTTTTTATTCGCACTTTGGATCCCCGTGTGGTGTTGCTGGTTTCCCATCGGGCGCCTCCCCAGGTTGCGGATAAGGGAATGCCTCCCAGATATGAGTGGTACCAGGAAAATCAAATAGCTAGGGTGAACAAAAACCACCTAGAAGAAGAAACCTCGATTGATAAATCAAGGATGAGAAGGTTTCCTAAAAAAGATTCACCCCAAGGAAGTGAAAATCTTTCCACCAACCCCAAACGGGTGCAAACCCCGGTGGCCGGTGCCGGTCTAAAGGATTTTGGGAGGTCCAAAGAAACATTCTGGATTCTAGATTACTGGAGAGGAGCCTCACTGAGGAAACGTTCGGTGGAGAGCTCGATGTCGTGGAAGCAGTGGGCAAGGATACTTCTGTCACGCGCACGAGGTTGAACACCCTCAAAAGGAAAAAAGATGAAGGAGGGTGAACTTACAAAGAAGAAGGCGTGGAAAACCAAGTTGGAAAAAAGCTCTAGAAGGCTACGCGAGTTGCCAAAAAGGGAGTGAGTAAGAGTGTGGGGACTCAGACGGACGAAGATCCCGGGAGGACTCTGGTTTTAAACCAAGGGAAGAGGCAGAGAGAGCCCACCATGAGCCCCCCAGACTCCAGCACGGAGAGGCCAGCGCTGAAGAAGGCGAAGACAGGTACCTGTTCCTGTGGCCTCGAGTTCCATGATGGTTGGAATCCTGCCAGAGGGCAGAACAAAACTGTCTTCTGCCATCGGGGAGGCTGTTGGTGAAGAGGCTAAAGTTCGCGAACTTGTCCCCCGTGTGGAGGTCAAGGTGTTTGACCTCGACACACCTACAGAAAGAAGCGAGTTCGTAGAAGCGAATGAAAAGCACTTCGTTGCTCAAATGAAATGTGACAATGTAAAGGTGAGCTTAACGAGAAAGGCCTTCAAGGGTAACCTGAAGGCCTTTGTTGAGTTTAATGAAGACTTGGCCACAAAGCTCACCCGCTCAGGCTGCCTCAAATTTGGGTGGGTGTCCTGTCAGGAAGAAGGTGGATGTGACCCGGTGCTACCGCTGTCATGATTACGGACATATTGCAGCGGACTGCACCAGCCGTGATGGAAAGGCGGATTGCTGGAGGTGCGGAAAAGAGGGACACAGGTCCGCGGAGTGCGAAAGGACTCCGCACTGCTACCTCTGCGCCGTGAAAGGCGAAGGTTCCTAGACTGACCATCTTCCGGGAACCGCAACGTGTAGGGTGTACCGAGAGGCGACACCTAAGGCGGAGCCTCGAGGTACTCAACAGTAGGCCCCTGCCAAGATTTTGGAGGCCGACGAGCCCATTGTGCGACATTGTTGCGCTACTGAGGACGATGCGTACATCTTGGTAAGGTTGAAAGTAGGAGAGGGTATAAGTCCAAGTTGGCAAAAATATCGGAATGCCGAGGCACGGCATAGTAGCCTTATCCCTATTTCCCTAAAGTAATGCTAGAACGGTTACGGGGAAATGGGTTGGCTGGAGAGGCAGGGTTCAAGAAACGCCCATTCATCGTGGACGATTGCTAGGTTGGATGTCGAATGCAAGTTTTCTCCCTCTATAAAAAAAATCCACTTTGGATCGCAATCGATATTGTATTTCTCTTTTATTTTTCCTGCTTGTTGATGTATTTGGAATCGAATTGTTGACGATGTAGGTTGAGTCTTGAGAAAATATAAATTTCCTGTAAAATTATGAACGTATTCATTCACTCAGTGAATTCATGATAATATGACCGAATTCGCGTTACAGGAGAATATTATCTTGAATTCGGAAGCAGCATAGATCTGCCAATTTCGTAGAGTCTCGCATTATTCGGAGGTATTGGAGAATAGAGAAAGTGAAGCCGAAAGTTACTCAAGCCAGGTTGGAAAAGCGAGAGAACGGTCTTTGAGGTTCATCACTTTGAATTTAGAAACACGCCGAGAAAAGTGTTTGAGCTGCTTTGGTTCGTTGCAAGGTAAAGTGAAGAATTTTCAAGAAAATGGCCGATTTATGAAGAGACAAAAAAATGGTGAATTTTCGAAAAGCTGCAAGTCTCTTATAATACAATTACTCACTGCTGAGATAAAAAGTACAGTAAACAGATAAATTATCCAATATTTAACTCAAGATAAAAATAATTATCATGGGCGTAAATTTTTAATTTACTTATTCGGCTGCACGAAATGAGATGGTCAGGAATCCGGGGAGACTCAGCAGTCATAGGAATTTCAGAAATATCAGGATCATCTTGAATCTCAAAATTCCCGGGAACTTCCGAAGACTCAGGATGAACCTGGCTGGCATATGAAGTTGATTTTGTAAACAGAAATAGAAATTCATGAAAATCGATTGAATATATAATAATTAATCCAAATTGATTATTTATAATTATGAAAAGGAAATACTTGGACTGAGGTAGTCGGAATCAGGAATGCTGATGGCGAAATGTTATATGATTTGGACAAAGTGAAAGACTGTTGGACAATTCCGATGTGGGTGACGGAAGAAGAATCGGTATCGAACACATTATTTTCGTGATTAAAAAACTACAGAATGGTTAGGCTGCCGGTGTAAATGGTATTTCTAGGGTTGCCAAGTCTGATAAGTCGAAAAACCGGCCACTCGCTTGTTTCTGAAAGAAAAAAAAAAGAAAAAAAGGCTATATTGGTTAGGAAGATCATTGTCAATAAAAAGAAATGCATTGGTTTAGAACAAAGATGC
>WSXT02114388.1:0-11110 GCA_011762715.2 Neuroterus valhalla
GTCACTGAACTCCAATCAGTAATGGGAATTCCAAGATTAGTGAACGTTCTCTTTCTAACCACAAAAACTTCGTTTTTCCCGCTTCTTTGGCAGTGCGAAATATGTAGAAGAAGAATCCGTACTTTTTCTATCATTTTGAACACATATTTGGATTCAGCGGTGATAATCATATAAGAATTGTCTCTTTCAGTCCGCTGGGCTCAATACTTTGTGGTGGGGGAAAGACTAGATAGAGAACAATAGCGTGAGATCTTGAAAAAAGAAAAATTGATATTTACACCAATCAGAATAGTCACTTTCTATGGATTTTAGGTCGCTGAATCTCAACCCGGAATCCCGAGATTAGTGACGATTTTCTTTTTTATCTCAAAAAACTTCGTTTTGGGCTTTTTTCGTATTTCAAAATATTTAGAAAGAAATGCGTGGTTTTTTTCTTATTATTTCAACCACAGGTGAAGATTCAGCGGCGAAAAATACATAAGAGTTGTCGCTTTTAGTGCGCTGAGCCCAATACTTTGTGGTAGGGGAGAAATTGTACAGAGAGCAATAGCGTAAGATCTTGAAAAAAGAAAAATTAATATTTCTACCATTCAGAATAGTCATTTTCTATGGTTTTAAGGTCGCTGAATTCAAATAAGTTTTTCTGCTACACATTGTGTTGTGTGGAAAAAGCCAAAAAAAAACTAAGTTTTTGTGGTTAGAGAAAAATTCGTCACTAATCGCTGAATTCTGACCGACAATTTGGATTCAGCGTCCCAAAATCCATAGAAATCAACTACTCAAGTTGGCGTAAATATAAACATTTTTTTCGAGATCTTATACGCTATTGTTCTCTGTAAGCTAGTCTCCATCCCACTACAAAGTATTGGGCCCATCGGACTGAAAGTGAAATGCTTATGTTTTTTTAGCCTTTGAATCCAAATTTGAGGTCATAATGAGGAAAAAATCACGCGTTTCTTTTCTACATATTTTGAAATGCGAAAAAATAGAATATATACGAAGTTTTTTGTGGTTAGAAAAAAAATTGTCACTACTCGCTGAACTATGTGCGCGGATTTGGATTCAGCAACCAAAAATCCATGGAATGTGATTACTCTATTGTCCGTCAGACATTTCACTCTTTTATGTGGGGCTATGTTTTTGTTGCTTTATTCTTCAATTTGAAATATTGAAAACTACATTTAAAAGTGCAAATACATAAGAACAATACACAAGATACAATTATTCTCTAAGGATATGGGTTATTCTTGTGTTTTTCAGCGAGAATCGGTATAAGATTTCAAAGATGATTTACAATTTTGAAACAATTTGAGGTTATGTTAGCATTCTTCACAGGACATCGATTATTTTAAACCAAATCATTAGATTTCGAAGAAGACCTGCTACAACTATCAACAATTTTATGTTGATGTATTTCGTCAAGATTTGTCATTTTTATTGTAAAAAAATAGTGGAAGGTTCAGCTAGAGCTTTTTTTGTCAGTTCATTGAAATAACGATATTCGTACAAATCTGGGTTTGCTGAAGTTTTATGTTCCATATTATTACTTTCATTCAAAAGTTATATTTTTTCGACAATCAGTTGTTTTAGGCACAACAAAGACAGTAGGTTTGAAAAAAATGTTCAATCTCAAACAATTCTCTGTTATGTTATGTAATTGTTTTTTGTGAAAAATTAGAATTTCTGATTTCGAAAGTCATGAAATTCTTTTGAACAATTGTTGGTAATGGTCTTGTTTTGCACCGAAAGTGGGTGAATATTTTACATGAAATTCAGAATGTATGAACGACTTCAGTTTATTTTTAAAATTTTCCCAGGGAATCGGTCTTGAAAAAACATTAGGCTCAAAAGAAGATTCACGACCCGGAACAATTTTTGTTTATGTTTTGTTGATATTAAACGTTATTTTCAAACAAGAGAGCAACTTTACAATTGTCTATATATATGATTGGTCATAGATATTAAATATTATTTAAAAACTGCGCGAGACAAAAAATGATAATTATCGCGTGTATAGCATGCGTGATTGTTTACTGGTAACGTAACAAATTAGATGTGTACATTCACAAGTAAAAAAACATCTTATTTAACTTTAAGATAAGTGATTAGTAAAATTCCAGACACAAATAACAAGGAAGTACAGAAATAGAGAGATTTTTAATGTCAACAAATTAATTGCAGGTTCGAACATAATAATATAATTGAGTCAATTGGAATTCAGCAGCGAATTTTATATCAAATAATTTAGAATTTCCATCCATTTTTCCGTATCTCTTACAAATGTTTGAAACTTCAATTTTCTCTAGAATTTTGGGAGTCCTGGAAATTTTTCTCAAATTCCAAAAATTTTTTGGAATCTTTGGAGATTTTCGAAAATCTCCTGAAATCTTTCCAAAACTTTATGAATCTCTTTGAGATGAATAGCGATATTTTCAAATCTTTCTGAATTTTTTAGAATACTCTGAGATCTTGAAAATCTTAGAAATCTGATCAAATCTTCCAAAATCTTTGTGCATTTCATTAAAATTATCGAATCTTCCTGAAATTTCTGGGAATATTTGACATCTGTGCGTTATTTTCAAAATCGTAAAAAGTTGTTCAAAACCTTTAAAAATCTCTGCAAATCTTCATAAAAATTATATACAATCCTTCTCAATCTTTCTGATATCTTCGGAATTTTTTCAAATCTTAAAAATCTAGGACATCTGCCTGAAATCTTTGGAATCTCTGCGTATTTTTGGAATCCTTCTGAAATCTTTTTGAATCGCTCAAATCTTTTTTTATTCCCATTTCATTGTCCACAATCATTCAGTATCTTTCTAAAATCATAGAAGTCTTGAAAATTTTTCCTAAATCTTCACGTAATTTTGGAAATCTTATGAAATCGTTTGAAATCTGATCCACAATCTCTTGGAATCTTTGGAAACATTCAGGAATGTTTCAAAACTTTGAGTTCTTCCAAAATATTTTAAAATCTTTGCGGAATCTTGGAAATCTTCTAAAATCTTCTCAAAACTTTTTGAATCGTTGTCAGAATCTTTTGAAATGATTCATTCTTCTGAAAACTTCAGAAATTTTTGAAACCATTCAAAATCTCCGTAGAATATTGGAATTTCTGTGCAAAATGTTTAAAAATATGATTATTTGTTGAAAATCAAACTAATTTGTAAAAAGTCTATTTTTCAAATAAAAAATCATGAATAATACATTTCGACAAAATTTGTAGTTTTGTACACGATCGGAACCCGAAACAATTTAATTTATCATAATGGAGCATCGTGAGAGCACTAAATCTATAATAATAAATGTGAAATATTTTTTACTTCCTTTTTCCTGATTCACAATTATTTAGAATCTTTCTAGAATCATGGAAGTCTAAAAAATTTGGCCTAAATCTTCACGTTATTTTGGAAATCTATCTTTTGAAGTTTTCGAAACCTTCGGATTCTGTCAAATTTTAACAAAATTTAGGAATCTTTCAAATATATTGAATTTTTCAGAATCCTTGGAACTTCTTGGAATCTAATAAATTTCCCTGGAATCTTTGTGAAGTCTTTTGAAATGTTTTTAAACCAATTATCGATCACTTGGGATCTTTGTAAATCTTTTGGAATTTTTGAAACCTTTCGGAATGTTTCAAATATTTGTGAAAACTTTGAATTCTTCCAAAATATTTTCAAATCTTTGCGAAATCTTGGAAATGTCCTAAAATCTTCTCAAAACTTTCAAATGTTTGTGAAGTCACTGAAATTCGTATGGAGTGATGCCCCATCTTTTGAAATCTTTTGAAATGATTTAATTCTTCTGAAACCTTAAGAAATTCCTAAAACCTCCCGGAATCTCTGTAAAATATTGGAATTTATGCGTAAAATCTTGAGGAATATTATTTTGTTAAAAATCAAATTAATTTGTAAAAACTCAATTTTTCAAATGAAAAATAATGAAGAACAGATGTGAAATCTCTTTTTTATCTTTTATTTTATAATTTACAATCAATCTTCCTAGAATCATGGAAGACTTGCAAATTTTTCCTAAATCTTCACGTGATTTTTTAATCTTTCGAAGTTTCTCAGAATCTTATTGAAATTATTTTTAACATTTCCAAATCATTTTGCATTTTTTGAAATCTCTTTGAAATTCTCAAAAATCTTCAGGGATCTTCGTGAAATCTTTCATAATCAGATCTTCAACATTCTTCTGGGATCTATAAAATCTTTTGAAATTTTCTAAACCTTCGGATCCTTTCAAATCTTAGCATTTAGGAATCTTTGATATCTTTGAAATATTTTGAATCTTTTTGAATCTTTGGAACGTTTTAGAATCTTAGAAATTTCCCTGAAATCTTTGTGATGTCTTTTGAAATGTTTGTAAACTGATAAGCGATTACTTGGAATCTTTGAAAATCTCTCAAACTCTTCAAATCTTCCGGATCTTTTTAAACCTTTCGGAATGTTTCAAATTTTTGCGAAATCTTGGAAATCTCTTCATATCTTCTCAAAACTTTTTTAATCGTTGTGAAATCACTGAAATTCGTATCAAGTGGTGTGTCATCTTTCAGAATCTTTTGAAATGATTGAATTCTTCTGAAATCTTATGAAATTTCTGAAACCTCTGAAATCTGTAAAATTTTGAGATTTCTGCGCAATGCTTGGACATCTTCTGAAATTTTTCAAAATCTCTTAGAATATTCCTCAATCTTCGTGTATTCTTTTGAAATATACGAAATCTTTCTGAAATTTTAGAATTCTTGGGAATTTCTCTGAAATCTCTGAAATCATTTGGAAATTTCTGAAATCTTTCAAAATCTCCATAAAATCAACAAAATATTTGTTTTCTTCTAAAATTTTATTTAAGGATCTCTTCGAAAATTCTGTGAAATATTAGAATTTCTTAAATATTTGTGATAATGAATCTCTGCGAAATGTGGGGCATCTTGTAAAATCTTCAAAAATATTCACCAATCTTTTAAAATCGTTGTTTATCTTTCCGGAATGTTCGGCATTCTTCAGAAATCTTGGAAATCTTGGGAGTCCTAAAATTTTGTCTGAAATCTCTAAAATCATTCAAAATCTCCGAAAGTCTCTGAATTTCCTGAAATTGTTATGGAATTAATACAATTTTTGTGGCGTGATTTACAATATTCTGAAATCTTGTAATTTTTCTGAAATGTTTGAAGCGTCCGGAACCATTTGAAATCTTCTAAAGTCTTCTGAAAATGTCATGAAGTCACTTTAATCTTCCTGAAGTAATTTGCAATCTTTCGAAATCTTCTGAAATGTTGAATCTCTGAAATCCTTGGAAATATTGAAATCCTTTCAAGAGCTTTGTAAATTCTTGGAATCTTCCAAATTTAATTTAAGAAAATTCGTTGCAATCTTTGCGAAATCTAGGATATTTTGTGAAATCTTTCAAAATCTTCCAGAATAGGATGTAAAAATTCATAAGTTGAAAATATTGTGTTCGTTGGACCACACGGTCAGAGCTTGGGCTTCTCTTGAAGAGGAGAAAAAGAAGAAGAAGAACAAGAAGAGAATGACTAGAGGGATGAAGAACGTAAGAGAGAAGAAATGAAGGAGAAACGATGAGAGGAAGAGTGGAAAGAAAAAGAGAGGGAGAAAGAGAGGAAGAGATGAAGTGAAAAAGAAAGGAAGGGAGGAAGTGATGAAGGGAGAGAGAAAGAAAGGAAGAGAGAAGGAAAGGGAGGCATCGGTCAACAAAGAGGGGAAGAGAGGAAGAAAGGGAGGGTTGAATGAAGGGGAGAATAGAGGAAGATAGGAGGGAACAGTTTAAGAATGAAAGGACAGAAGGAAGAGGGGAAGGAAGGGAGGAAGAGAGTGAAGAAGGAAGCAAGAGAGGATTAGATGAAGAAAGGAGGAAAAAAGAAGAGAGAGAGGGAGAAAAGGGAAAAGGAGAGAGGAAGGGAGAAAGGGCAAAACAAGAGAGGAAGGGAGAGATAAAGGAAGAGGGGTGTAAGGAGCAAGCTAAAGAGCAAGGGAGGAAGGCAGTATGAGAGGAGGAAGGAAGGAAGAAGTGATGTATTTAGAAAGGAAGAGAGGAAGAGAGAGCGAGAGAGAGTGTGGAGAAGGAAGGAAGGAGGAGAGGGGAAAAAGAAGAAAGGAATATAGGAGAATAGAGAAAAAGTGAGGAACGAAGAGAGAACGGGCGAAGGGAGGGAGAGAGGAAGGAAGAAAGGAAGGAACGATGAGAAGGATGGAAGGAGAAAGGAATATGTGGAGGTGGTTCAAAAGGAAGAGAGGGGCGAAGGAAAGAAGAGAGGAAGACGAGAAATATGAAGGTGGGGAAAAAGTGAGCAAGAGGGGAAGGGGGAAGAGAAGGATGCACGAAAAGAGGGAAGGTGAGGGAGAAAAGAAAGAGGGATGTGGGGAGTATTGTACAGAGAAAAGGAGGTAGATAATAAGTGAGGAAGGGAGGGAGGAATTGTGGAAGGGGGAGGGGAGATGGAATGGAAAGGGAAAGAGGGAAAGGGATGCAGAAAGAAAGGGCTGAAGGAAAAGAGGGAAGGAGAGAGGAAGAAAGAAAGGGAGGAAAGACGAGAGGGATAACAGGAGAAGAGAATATATGAAGGTAGGGTGAAAGGAAGAGACGGAGAACGAAAGAAGAGAGGGAGGGGGAAATAGAAAGGAAGGAAGGTGAAAAAAAAGGGTGGGATGTAAGAAGGTAGAGAGGATGGAGGAAGAGAGGGGTGGAGGAAAAGAGGGAGGGGAGAGGAAGGAAGAGAGGAAGGAAGGAAGGATAAAAAGATGGATGGAAGCCAGAAAGCAAGGGATAAAGGAAGAGAGGAAGAAAGCAAGGAATTAAGAAAAGAAGGTAGACAGAAAGGAAGGAAAGGGGTGAGCGAGGAGTCATTTCTTATTTGTTCTAGGACCTCATGTGTGTCATGCGAATCTTAGAAATTCTCCTGGAACCTCTGAAATCTTTTAGAATCTTTGCTTAATCTTGGAAATTCCCTGAAATTAAATAAAATGACGTGGAATGACTTGCAAACTCTCAAAATGCATCAAATCTTCTGGAATATTTTGAAATGTTTCGACCCTTTTAAAATATGTCTACAATTTTTTAATTTTTCCGATCTGTCTGAAAGCTATGGTACTTTCTTCGAAATTTAGGAATCTTTCAAATCTACCTAGAAATCTAATCTTATTGAATTTTGAAATCTTTTGAAATCATCGAAATATCCGTAAAATCTCGGGAATCCCTGAAATATTTCTAAATCTTTGTGAATCTTTGTGAAATCGTTGAAATCTTTTAAATCCTTGTTGAATCATGGAATCATTCTGGAATCTTTAAAACCTTTGCGACATTTTGAAAATCTTTCTAAATCTCCTGGAACCTTTGTAAATTTCTCCAAAATGCCAAGAACAAGAAGATTTGGAATCATCTGCGAATTATTCATCAATAATAACACTACAATAATCAATCAAAGATATTGTTCTGAAAAAAACTGTGATAATAACCAAATCTTCGCAAATAACTGATAAATTGAAATCTTGTTACATTTTTTTGGAATTCTCCAATTCCGTATATTACAAGAATATTATACTGTTTAAATATAGTAAGATCGCAATTTTTAGAGTTACACATGGAAAAACCTTACATTACATTCGTTTCATTCGCGCTTTTAGTATATAAGGAGTTTTCATATTCATATCCGTGAAAAACCGGGAAATGCTGGGGAATAACTGTGAATTTGGTAGGCAATATCAGAAGAGACTCTGTGAAATAATCTATTGGTTGGGAAGTGATAATGTAACAATAATTAAAAAATGCAGACGAATGCTATTATTAATCGAGAGGTCTTAATCGAGATCTTGACCTTTTCGTTTGTCTGACACATAATTATTCACTGCTTTATGCTCATCGGCTGACCAAACCCGTACCTATCTACTGCAATTCGATTTAAGCAGAGCATTAACTTACATGAAATCCAGTCCAAAATGTTATAAATTTGACGAAAATTGTATTTTGTTTAAAAGAATATTTGAAGGATAACAACTTTTATCAAGCATAATGAAAATAAATGAATAAATGAAATTCTAAAGTTATTATTATTAGCCCAATAAAATATCCGAAGGAGCAAGAATTTTCAATTGAATAGGAAACTTTTTTGTTTCCTATCAAGTTTGAATATGATACCCGCTGGCGGCATTTTTGCCAAGAGCATAGATTGGCCGATTGGCGGTCGGCAGACATCTTGAGGGCGCCACCAGTATTTCGATTCTAATATGGCCGCTGCTAAAAGATTCTTATTCGATTCCTTGAAAAAAGGCGACGCCGATGCTTTCTCTGATGAAACAAGGAAGCCCTATATTGTAGCTAAAAAGAGGAGTTACTAAACTCATCTCAGATGGAAAATCATAATTTGCAAATTTAGATTTTTTATAAATTTATAAATACAAATTTCAATTTTGAAGATAATTCTTACAGAATTTCTGCATAATATTTGTACAATTAAACAAATTTCCATGAATCTTCAACAAATTACTCAAGGATTTGAATTTCCTTAACATAAATTATTGTCTTACTAAAAAACAGATCTAATAAGATTTCAAATAATGGTTCGCGGAAATCGTGTGACACCTCTTTCCTCGTTTCGAAGGCTGTTTTTATAAATATTTCCTATCACATTCAACGGAAGAAAAATAACGACTTTGTTTACCATATTCGCATGTTTGGGGGATGATAACTGCATTTCGACCAAAATTTAATTTTAATAATGAGAATTGAAAAGTAATCATAAAATTGAGAATCTAAGCTCGAAAAACCAATAATTGAACGAAATCCAGCAGCTTGAGTTCCGAATGAATAAATAAATTGGATACAAGTAGAGGAAGGTGAAAAAGTTTTTCTTATTCGTTCTGGATAGAGAAAGTGATTCCATGTTTGCTTGTCTCATTCTAGTCATTCTTGTTTTTTGAAAATTATTTATCTCTAGTAATATTTACGTTCACCTGAATTGGTACATTCGAAGAATCCAAATATTTTGAATAATTTAACGGAATAGAAGTGGAATTTCAGGGAAATATCGAAGAATTGAAAAAGAATCAGTAATCCATTTGACGAACAACTTGAATCCAATTATGAATGCGGTTCAAAATGACGACGAGAGAATCGACGTTCTTTATGAACGGATCAACTCGATAATGACCTGCTTAGTTGCTATGATGCCAATATTGTCCCTAACCGCAGAGGTTACTGATGCCCCTGCACGCTCTTTGGTGCCAGAAATACCTAGAGCTCTCGCACCTTTCACAGCAAGTGTTAAGGAACCGTGCCGCAAACCTTTCGCGAATAATAGATGTACGCAGAACACTTCCTCAACCACTGCAAGAACAAGCGTGAGACGAAAATCTAGAAGCTACATCAAGACCAACTGCTGAAACAAGGCTTCCCTTGAGAGACGATGGCGACTTTAGGGCAAGGAGAAGCATCATCATTTAGGTTCCTCTCAATCCTTATGATCTGGCTGAAATGGATGGTACCCTTCGTGAGGATTTCTCCAAGGATTCCGCCCTCTTGACCATCACTTATTCAGTTTATGATGCAGTGAGAGCTTTAGCCGATTCAAATGCAAGACCCAAACCAACGATTGATGAAAAAACCAAAAAAAGCTTGCATTAACTTACGGAGAATGGATATGCAATACAAAACGCGTCCTGTATGCAATGTGTGATAGGCTGTATAAAATCCGGTAAGCTTTGTACGGCAAAGGTCCGAAAGTTCGCTCGTCAAATGAGGATCCATCATGATACATTGAAAATGTTTGCCCCTTTAGCGATCCTCCTGTTTTTGTCAAAAACCCATCAAAGTCCGAAGAAGTCGAGACATTTTGAAGAGAGATTTACGGAGTTGAACATTCATTAAATGAAGGCACTAAAAACATCATACGTTTTAAGGAGCCGTGCAATAACCTCATGAAATCCGAGAAGGAATGCCCAACAATCACTGCTGAGGAGGTAAAGAAAGCACGAAGAACACGAAGAACTTCTCCACTGCCGATACAGATTGTATTGAGAACTTTTGGTGAAAGAAGTTTACTTCTACACACAAACATCTGGCCCGCATTTCAACCTCATGTTGGAAGTCGGAGATCCATATTCCACAATGGCCGGTGGTAGGACGAACTGTACTCCTACTGGAGAAAGACGACTTGTCTAACCCACAGAACTACAGGCCAATAACTTGTCTGAAAACGTTGTATTAGTATGTTACACTTCAAGCAGTGTACGATATTTTATTCGGTATCACCATGTTATGAGCCTGCAGGGCCGTCTGAAAAATGAACATTGTGTAGTTCCTTGCCAAAATGGTGCACAAACGCCCTATGAACGCCCGTGGAAGCTTATTTCGTCAAGAGGTTTCCAGCGATGGGTGCAGGGCGTGTCTCAAACTCCCTGAGCACTTACGGCCTATACTATCGAATTTTCCTATTCACGTAGGGACGACACACTCCAAGGAGGATAGAGTCTAAGTTGAGAATGAGGAAGGCGGAATCGACTAGAACTATGATTTCGTGACAATTTTCCCTATCTAACACACAAGAGCCGACATCGAGCTCCTTTACAAACTTGACCGAACTATGTTCGTGATCAAATTCTCGGCCCCTGCCGACTACAACGGCAGAGGCAAGAAAAGCGAGAGAAAGGAGAGGTACAGAGATCTCAGAGAACACCTGCAGCGATATCATCAAGATTATTTGGTTTAAATAATTGTTCTCATCATCGGTGCTCTTGGAGGTGCGACACCTTCACTGGTAGTAACCTGAAAGTCATACCCGTGTGCCAAAAATATGCTGTGGCTCTTGCGGGATTGATACAAAGAGCAGTCATTTTCGGGATTTTGTCGTGCATGTAATAACTCATCTCACGGTCGTGAGACGTGGCCATGGAGTAGAAATCAAATGAATTGGAAACAATAAATAATTCCAAGTATTCCAGTAATATAAGCGAAATGAGAGTACACTTACTGCCTAGACGAGTGCCAGTATCGGGGGGTGTGGTCCTAGCGCGAGAAGCAATTGGAAATCCAGTTCGAACCAGATTTGAAGCGACGACTGACTAGGCGAAGGTAAACACTCAGGACCGTATGTATA
>WSXT02114399.1:0-25294 GCA_011762715.2 Neuroterus valhalla
AACCAAACACAAAGAGCCCGGGGCCGGGCCGGGGTTTTGGGGGGGGGGGGGGGGGGGGTGTGACTCGCAAATCTATCCCTTGAGCCCCCTCTCTGGCTACGTGCCTGCTCAAAAGATCTATACATTTTTCGAAATATAATAATCTTTCATTGGAAATACCAATAATTTCCGAGCTTGACCCTTAACGTAACAAATTTCTTTCTTAATAAAAAACTACCTGGAAAAACCGTCTGTATAACCTAAAACTGTTCGAAAATTTTTATCACCGAACCTTATAATTCTTGTTTAAAATGTCAATTCTCGATAAAAACGCTAACATAACCGGAAGACGTAAATTGTGAATTTTCGTAGCCGTTTTCATAGCCTAAAATTGTTGAAACTTGGGAATCTTGAAGATAGTGAAGTTTATAAATGCTCTACTGTTCGAGTCACATTGTGACGTAGGACGGAGAGAAAGAGAACGAGTTGGAGAGAGCGAGATAGAGGGAGAATCTTTCTCCTGCCATCCTTTCAAGTTTTTCCTTACCCTCCACTTCCCCTGTTTTGTGAGTTCACACCGTGTCATGAAAACCTATCGCTTCAATAACATTTTTGAATAATTATTATCTGATAATTAGTCACTAATATTTATTTCCAAGCTATCTTCAACTATCATAGTATCATGTATCGTGTGAATAGTACCTAATTCTTATGCTAAATTTTATAATTGTTATGAATATGAAAAAAATTATTGAGATTGAATTAAAATTGAATTACTATTGTATCTTTTTATAAAGTTTCAATCTGAAGTTAAATAAATGAAAATTTCCCAGGGAGATACTTCGGTCGATGCCGTCACTGGTTACGGTGCTTTTCACGGTCAAGTACCTTGCTCCGCTTCCGTTCGATAGTTTCCTGGCCGTGCGACCTACTCTCACTGTCCACGACGTACCTTCATGGTTAGAGTAATAGTAATTTTCCCGCTAAGGAGAAATGCCACCTTCACATTGCTATTTTCTCTTAAATTTTATGATCCATAAATTTGCATTTTCCGCCAGGGACTTTGAAAAATTTGAATAATTATGTATAAAATTAATTATATATTATGTATAGATTTTATAAATGATTTCGGCAAAAACTGATTTTCCATCAACGCGGCAAATTTGAATCTTTAAAACTTAGAGCTTTTATAATAATAAAATATGAATAAATGAAAGTTATTATTAAAAAATTATGGAATCAATAATATTTTGTAGTCAATAGATAATAATTTGATTCCAATTATTCTAATGAATATTTCATTTGGATTTAAATAAAATATATCAGAAACAATATAATTTAAAATGAATTATTATTGTGACTGTTTTGATTTCTTTTAATTCGATAATCATAAGAGAATTTTGAGCATTGTTTTTCTAGTAAAAGTATATTTTATACAATCTTAGTGCTTCAACTTGTGAGGAATAAATTCTTCCAATTTTTCTAAGCCAAAATCTGTTTCAGGGTAAGCGTAACTCGAAAAGAGTCACGAATAAGTGTTGGATACTGAGGAGGGTCCAGTCTCCTGCCAACAGAACCTGGTATATCTGAGCGATCACACATCCAGGCACTAACCAGGCTCAACGCTGCCTAACAGTGTTGCCAGATCAGGAGTTTGACTCCTAGATTTAGGAGGATTTTTGTGAGTATAGTTTTTTCAGGAGTTTTTCCAGGAGGAAATTTCCGACTCCAGGAGTTTTTAGGAATTGTTTTAATTATCAAATAAAAAACAGCAAATGCGATATCAGAATGATTCAAACCAATTCAAAGTTAAACAATACAAGATGAGCCAATAAGATGATGCTTAGATCATATATACTACTTATAAGCGAGCTTATGATTGGCTGCCTTCTTTTTTCCTTCCTAGTCTTTCTTCTCTTTTACAAATGCATGACCAATCAGCTTTAAGGACCGGTGTTCTTATTGGTACTTTAGTATTAAAATTTAAATTTCTGATGTGTAGCACAAAAAAAGAATGCCGCCAGTGATATCTAAGACGTATACACAAAAAATGTAAAATCTTGGGAAAACTTACACGAATTTAAAGGTAAGAATCAAAACGTCAAATAAAAAATTAACGTAGTAAGACTAATATCCAGAAGCCAAAATTTATCTTACCATTAACTTTGTATTCAGAATTTAAAAAATAATTCGGAAGAAATAACAACTCGTATTGCTCTCGTACTTCGAGCATATAGTACTGGGTCCAGCCCGCAGGGCTGCTGACCCGTCATCGGTGAGTGGGAGAGAGAGCACGATTAGAGGGTCATTCTATCTCTCTCGCTCCGCATGCTGATTAGCTGGTCGCGCTTCCTACTACCTTTGCCAGTACTTCATGCTCGAAGGTAATAAGCAGCGCGGCCAGCCAATCATCGTCCGGAGCAAGAGAGAGAGAGAGCATGACCCTCTAATCGTGCTCTCTCTCCCACTCGCCGATGACGGGTCGGCAGCCCTGCGGGCTGGCTCCAGTGCTATATGCTCGAAGCTCTCGTATATTATAAATAATTATAAATGTATTTCCTCGATTACTTTTGTTATGGATATTATTTTGAATATAAAAAAGTTTGGTCCATTTCTGTCCACATTTTTTGACCCCCACCCCTGTAAAGGACGTCCAAATCCTCACCTAACTCCCCCTTATTTCCACATATTATAACACTTATGCTATGATTCTTTTATTTATTTTATTATCATTCATTTGTTATAATGATAATGACATAAATCTCTTGATAATCAATTATAAATTATAATTGAGCATGGATTGATCAAATATTTATTATTGAAAAAAAGCTCGGACGCCCAGTAAGTCTTACAAGGAGACCTTCAGGTCACCTAATTTTGTTTTGGTCAATAATCTCCTCAGTGATAGACACCTACTAGAGGTATTCTGAAAAAAATCAAGAAGGTGCAATTTTGGACCATTTTCGAGAAAAATGCATTTGAAGAATTGCGAGCGGATGGTCGTTGAGCTGGCGTAAATGTATTTTCAAGCACCAGGTGGCTCACCTGGTAGAGCGTTTCGCTGATAATCGCAAGGTTGCACGCTCGATTCTCGCTGCCTGCATTTTTTTAAAATGCAAAACTGTTTATTTATTGATTTCTGACTCATTTTTAATTGAATTTTAATGTTTAATGATTGTTTGATGATTTGAAAAAAAATGAAAACTCTGTTTTAACTCTTTATTATCTTTCGTTTTGAAAGTTGTGTATTTTCTTTTGAATTGTTTATTATATAAATATTTGTAGTATTTAAATTTTTAATTTGAATCAGTGAATAGCAATCAGTGAATTGCAATGTTGAATACGAAATCAAAATTTTTTATACCAAATACGAAAAAAAGAAAACACATGAATAATAGCCAATTATATTTCAAACATTTATTAACCTCCATTAGCATTTATTATGAATAATTAATAATAATCATTCAGAATTATTGTTAATGTGAGTTAATGAATGTTTTGTTGTGTTTTATTTTTGGTATTTCGTACAAAATATTTTGATTTCGTGCAATTTTCGTTTGAAACACTTATTCCAAACGAGAGACAATAAAGAGTAAAACAGAGTTTTCATTTAGAAAAATTGTTGAACAATCATTAGAAATTATAATTTCATTAAGAATTATTGAGAAATGGATAAACAAACAGTTTTGCTTTAAAAAAAAAGTTCAGGCAGCGAGAATCGAGCGTGCAAACTCGCGCTTATCAGCGAAAAGCTTTACCAGGTGAGCCACCAGGTGCTCATTTTTCTGACCCCCTACCCCCCTCCTGGCACTGGACGTCTTTTATGGATGAACACAAACCATAGTATGTATGAAGATAAGGGCATGTGAGAGATGAGTCACGTGACCCAAATTATCGATACTTTTGGCAACAACTCACGCCCGCACCGAATGAGGAAAATTTCCTGAACAATGTTTTTTTGATTAATTTTGAAATAAATGTTGAATACAATCGTAGTTTATTGTTTTCTTAGGCTTTTCTTAAATTTTCACCTCAATATCATATTCAGTGCCAACGTGAAGTATTGTAAGAAAAATGACGGTAAGGTAGGAATCGGATAAGTATAAGATGACCTTGAATGAGCCAACTCAGTTTCGAGATGAGGGCCTGGTTACAACGCCCTCAAGGATAAATGAAAGAACCCTTCTACTAAAAGTGAAAGGCTCCAAGGAGACGAATCAAAATCGTGATTAAATTTGATCTCTGAACCAGAGGTGGTCTGGAAATAGGTTTATAAATGAATGGAGAGTAGGGCCGATATTTCTGTCAATTATATAATAAAAAGCGTTACGTAAGGACGAGGCAGATGTCGCGACTTATAAACTTCGCAGTTGACTACATTGTATTCTTGGATATAACATTTTTGTTGTTTATTAATCTACTTCTGAGCTACTAAAAAATTACGTAACATCTTCATATATTTACTCTCAACCTCTATTCCACCCCCTGGCAAAGGAATTAATTGCCCATTCAACATGTTAGTTTAGAGAAAAAAAAATAGTTAATTTTTATTCAAATCGTGTATTTTTTTACGGAAGAAAATGAATTTCCAATTTAATTTTAAACACGTTTTTATTTATTTGAATATGTCAAGAAAGAGGGGAAGACAATTCTCAAACGTATTTTTGAATATTAGGAAATAGATAAAAATGGGGAGAATGGTAAGTACTATGAAAGTTGAATAAGAGAAGGTTTGGAATGAATTTAAAAATACAGGAAACAGACAGGAAGAGAACGAAGGGAGACTAGAAACAAAAGATAATTTATTAGAGGTTAGATTTATAGGGATGAAATGAATGTTTTAAAGAATGAAGCGGCAAAACGAACGATGAGTAGTGGATGGAAGGTTGCGATTGAGATTGAAGGTGGTTGAAAGAAGAATCGAGCGGAAAGAAAAATATAATAATTTTGGGTAATGAAGTGGACAGTGGAAGTGGAGAGAATGATATTATAGGCCTGATGAAAGTTATTAGTGCACTCTGGAAGAGATGAACAAATTGGAAAGGAAGGAGCACGAAGGAGAAGGCATATTCTGCTGGAAAATAGGAAGCTAAGAGGAGAGGTATAATGCGGTTAAAAGAAAAGAGTCTTTGGAAAGAAGAAAGGAAAGAATCTAAGAAGATATGTATGTCATGGTTGGGTAGGAGGAGAAAGTGGCTTATCAAACAGAAAGCGACAAACGACATATTGTTTTGAAGGCAAGGGAGGAAGGGAGAGATTAAGACGTAGGGAAGATTTTGGGAATATGTCAGGGTTGAAAAAACACGGGCAAAGAATTCTGAAGGGAAGACGGGGGGAGGGAGGTTGGTAAAAAAGGATAAAGGGTAAAGGGAGAAAAATGGTTGTGGGAGAGGAGTGGTACAGGAATGAGCTTAATGGGGAAGAGGTTAATGACGCATTTATAAAACTGAAAGAGAAGATAGCAGCAGGTAAAGATAACTTGGAGAACGTATCACTTAAATATTGCGAGGAAGGGGTTGAAGAAAAGATGTGAATGGTTTGTTATAAGGTCTAGAGAGGGATATATAGGTGATAAGAGGAATATAGAATATGGGAATATGTCAGTAGGTTATAGAATTTAAGCGGAAGACCTCAGGGAGAGACTGGAAAGGCAAAAAAAAAGGAGGGGGAAGTTTATCATATAACCAGACTGGCTTCAGGAGAGGTATGGGAACCATGTATAACATTTATGTCCTCAATTATCTGGTAAATTGGAACTTAGAGCAGAAAGAAGGGTCTTACTCTGTTTTGGATTTCAGAGCAGCTTCTGACTCCGTGAGCAGAAGGGTCCTTTGGAAGGCCATAAAAGAAAGAGGCGATCCATGAGGGCTCCCGACACAGGCCTACTCCATTTCTCACAAGGATACGTGAGAATGGTTTTGAAATAAGTTTCCAAATATAAAAGTAGTTAAACCATAAATGTAGTTTCTTCATCCGAGCATGGCAGAAAAAAATCTTGTGAAGTAGTGCGGAGCAATTGCTGCTTATGTAATTTATCGTGGGGCAATATACTCTTACATATTATAGCGTTCGTAATGGTCGCAAACATTTCCCGCGTGTCAACTATGGGTTACCACATCTCTTGAATAACCAGAAAATGAATGAGAAATAAACTAAATTTTCTTGTCCTAAGGCTTGAGACTTACTGATAATGAATGGATTCATTTGATTGGAACTTTAGAGAATTTCTTGTTTCTGTTTTCCGTATGGAAAAATGAATAAGACCCCGCTAGGGGGCCCATGCAGGCAGAGAAGGCGTGGCCCCCCATAATAATGATATGCTTACCCATTATTATAAATTAACACGATGACAATTTGTCGCATTCGGTAGAAAGTTATCCTTTTTAGTTGAAATTTTATATTTTTTTGGTTAGAAATGCAACTATTTTGTTGATAGGTAATCTGTTTTGATAAGAGATTTAACTTGTTTTTCCTAATAAGTATTTTGTCGTTGTATACAATTTTTTTCACCTTTTTTGCTTATTATAACAATTGCTACACGTTTTGCTAAAAATGCATCTTTTTTTGTTGAAAAATCGACTTTTTAAAATTGAACTACTTTGTAAAAAATCGATTTTAGGTGGAAATTCAAAACTTGAATTGGAAATTAAACCACTCGTTTGTCTTATCAGGTAGAATCTAAATTTCATTTGAGAGAATTCATCTCTTCATTTCGAAACCTAACTGTTTGTTTATGAAACCTAATTTTTTTGATTGGAACGTCAATTATTCACTTGTCAAATAACTTTTCGCTTCGAAATCTATATTTTCTTATTGAAAATTCAACTGTTCTGTAGAAAATTTGTCGTTGTGAGAAGATCATTTTTTTATAGAAGATTCATTCTTACAGTTAAAAATTCAACTATTTGAATAATACAATTTATTATTCAAATAAATGAATTTTCAACTGGAAGGATGAATTAATTTTTTTTAGGATGTATGTCTTTGTTTAAAAATTCAGGTATTTTATTCTAAATTAATTCCTCAGTTGAGGTTTCATATTTTCCGGGGGAAAATTTCGTGTTCTGTATAAAATTTGTCTTTTGGAGAAGAATACAAATTTTGTTGGTGAAAGAAGCGTCCTTTTTTCGAAAATTTAACTATTGTAAAATTATATTTCTTGATTTTAAATACTACAACTCTACATAAAAAATTCTTCTTTTCGGGTAGATTAATTATTTTTCTGTTTGAAAATTCATACTTTTTGTGACAAACGTAACCATTTGGCAATAGAACCATCTTTTTGGTTGAAAATTAAACTAATAACATTTTCCGCCTGACAATTCAACTATCTGTTCGAAAATTCATTTGTTTTGTGGGAAATTAATCTTTTCGTGTAGATCATTAGTATTTTTGATAGAAAATGCATCCTCTTGATTTAAAATTCAACCAGTTGGTTATTAAACTGTCTTTTTCGTTGAAAGAATTTTTTTTCTAATAAAAAATTCAATCATGAAACTGGAAATTAACCTTTTGTTCGAATATTTATGTTCTCCGGTTGAAAATTCGACTGTCGGGTTGAAAATTCAACTGTTCTGATGGAAATTTTCCATTTTGGATGGATAGTTTACATTTTGTGTGGAAAATGAATTCTTGTCAATGAATTCTTGTTAGTAAATTTGAATATTTGGTTATAAAACCGTATTTGCTGTTTGAAAATTCAACTACCCGATTAATAGTTGAACTGATTTGTTACAAATACACTCTATTTTAAATTCACCTCTTTGGTTAGAAATTTGTTTTTTTTTACTGTTTCTGTTTATTGTTCTCCTTTCTTCTGAAAATTCATACTTTTTCGGGTAAAAATCCAACTGTTCTGTAGAAAAGTTGTGTTTTCTAGTAGATTATGGATTTTTTGTGCAGAAAATGCATCCTTCTGGTTGAAAATTTGAGTTTCTGTTTGTAAGAATAAAATTTTTGGTTAAAAATTCAACTAATTGATTAATTAGAAGCTGAACTACTTGTTCAGAATCCATACCTTCGAGATTTACCTCTTTGCTGACAAAAATTAGGTTTCTGATTGCAAATTAACTTTTTCTGTAAAATTCATGATTTCTGGTGCAACACTCATATTTTCTGGTTGAAAATTCATCTTTTCGGTTGGAAATATAACTATTTTCTTATAAACCCATCTTTTTTTGGTCCAAAATTCCACTACCCGATTATAACTTGAACTACTTTGTTGAAAATTAATTTGTAAAAATCAATTTGCTAGTGATTAAACTCTTTCTCTGAAAAATTGATTATTTGATTGTAATTTTACTTTTTCTTTGGAAATTCAGATTCATATTTTTCCGGTTAAAAACTCAACTGTTCTTGAGAAAATTCGTCTTTTCAAGAAGATCTATGATTTTTCTTTTAAAAAATACATCCTTTTGGTTGAAGATTTGTGTGTTCGATTAAAACGGTATTTTTTTGGTGAATTCAACTACCTGATTGAAAATTGAACTGCTTTGTTAAAGAATCTTTGAAGATTGACGTCTGTGGCTAAAAATGCAATTATGTGATTTTTAAATAATTTTTTTTTTTTGGAAATTCATATTTACAGGTTAAAAATTCAACTCTTCTCTAAAAAATTTTTCTTTTTCAATAATTTTTTGTTAAAAATACAATTTTTGCGCAAAAATTTTACTTTTTGGTGTAAAAACCTTCTCTTTCGGTTGGAAATTCAACAATTTATTCAGAAGTTGAATTACTCTGTTGAAAACCAATTTTTTTTTTTAATTTACCTCTTTGACTGAAAATTCGATTGTTCCGTTGTGAATTAATTTTCTGTTGAATTTTTCTATTTTGAGGTTAAAAAACCAACTGCTTCGTAGAGAATTCGTCATTTTCGGTGAATTATTGATTTTTCTGGTAAAAAATTCATCTTCTTGTTTTTCAATTAAAATATTTTGTTATAAAACTGTATATTTTTTATTGGAAAACAAAATTAATTTTTTTTAAGATTCACTTTTAGGTTAGAAAATAAATTACTCGTTTCTAAACAGAATTTTATGTTAGAAATTCATATTTTTTGGTTGAGAATTAAACAGACTGTACAAAATTCGTCCTTTTGGGGAAACAAATAATTTTTATGCAAAAAAATGCATCCTTTTGGTTGAAAATTAAACTATTCAGTTTATAAAAACATCTTTTCCGAGATTTACCTCTTTGGTTATAAATATTATTATTTGGTTGAAAACTAACTTTTTTCTCGAAAATCCACATCTTTCGCTTGAAAATTAAACTTTTTTAAAGAAAATTCGGGAAAATTCGTCTTTTTCGGTAGATTATTGATTTTTCTGGTAAAAAATTCATCTCTTTGTTTTTGAACTAGACTTTTTTGTTATAGAATTTGTCTTCTTTGTATTGGGAAACAAAATTAATTTTTTTTAGATTCACCTCTTCGGCGGTTAGAGAAAAAAAATAACTTGTTTGTAAATTGAATTTCATATTAGAAATCCATATTTTTTTATTAGGAATGCAATTGTCATGTATAATATTCCTCCTTTAGGGGAAAAACAGTTTTTATGATAAAAATTAAATCCTTTTGGTTGGAAATTTAACTATTTCATTTATAAAAACGTCTTTTCCGAGATTTCCCTTTCGGGTTATAAATATTATCATGTGGTTGGGAATTAACTTTTTGCTCGGAAATTAACATCTCCTGGTTGAAAATTCAACTTTTTAAATAAAAAATTCGTAAAAATTAATCTCTTTCGAAAGATAATTGATTTTTCTGATAAAATATTCATCTCTTTTTTTTTAATTTGACTATGTTGTTATTAAACTGTTTTCTGGTCGAGAATTCATATTTTCGGTTGTGAATGTAACTATTTGGTTATGAAACATTTTTTTTTGGTTCAGATATTCAACCACCTGATTGAAAGTGGAACTTTGTTAAAAATTCATTTTTCCCCTTCGTTAATCAGTATAAATTTTTTAAATTGTGAAATGACTTTGTTGTTTGAAATCCATATTTTCAAGTTAAAAATTAAACTTTCCGGTTGGAAATTAACATTTCAACATCGTTGAAAAAATTTATTGATCAAGAATTTTACATTTTGAAAGTTTCAAATTGAAATTCACCTAATTTGAATATTTTCTATTGTGTTGGATGTTGGAGGATTGAATAAGCATTCAATTTGACTCGCAGAAGAAACTTTTTATATTATCCAACTTTTATTGTACTTTTGCCAAGATTGTTAAACTATGTGAGACGTCTGGTTGCGAATCGTTAAGACTGTTTAGAGGGACATTAATCGTTGGAGTTTTGTATAAGAATTTGTAACTTTTTTCTTTTTTTTGACCTCAATATCTTGTTTCATCCGTATTAAGATCAACGTCTTATATCACCGTACTTACATCAGTATTTCTCATTACCGTCGCAATAATAGCCTCGCCGCGACGCTCGTCGTCGAGTATTTTGGTATTTCTGCCAAGATTTTGCGGCTTGAGCGCAATTTGATTTTACGCCACGTGTCCGGAAAGAGTAAAAGCTCCTCATAATTATTTTATCGCTGAAATTAAATACAACTTCCTGTGGAAAAAAGCATCGATTTCACGGCTCCACTGGCATCCGAACTCAGGACCTCTCGTTATACAGTCGAGTGCTCTCCCAACTGAGCTACGGAACGATCCATCGATCCTCTTTCCATTTTGAAACCAAGAAAACCAACTATCTACAAAACAG
Organism: Neuroterus valhalla; assembly: GCA_011762715.2. Classification (NCBI taxonomy): domain Eukaryota; kingdom Metazoa; phylum Arthropoda; class Insecta; order Hymenoptera; family Cynipidae; genus Neuroterus; species Neuroterus valhalla. Next base: position 10,694 of record WSXT02114399.1, read on the forward strand.
CTCAATTTCCAACTAAGAAATATCATTTTTAAAGAAAATATTAATTTCCCTACCAAATAGTTAGTGTTTCGAATTAATAGTTCAATTTTCAACCAACTAGTTGAATTTTTAACCAAGAAAGATAAATTTTCAACTAAACAACTGAATCTTCAACCAATAAAATGAATTTTCTACCAACAAGAAGAATAACTTTCTATAAAAATGACGAAATTTCAACAAAATAAAATATTTTTATGAAAATTGTTCAATTTTGGAACCAAGAAGACCAATTATCTACAGAAGAGTTTAATTGTAAGCATAAAAATATTATCTTTCAACAAAAAAGTTAATTTCTCTCCAAGAAAAAGAATTTTTTACTAAGAAGAATGATGTTCTACCAAAAAATACGAATTTTCAACAGAATAAATTATGTTCATGAATATTGTTTGTCAACATAATATTCTCTTCCAACAAAAAAATTAATTTCTCTACCAAAATAGTCAATGTTCCGAATAAATAGTTTCATCTCTAACCAAATAGTTTAATTTTCGAAAGAAGAAAAAGAATTCTCTACTAAGAAGAATGATGTTCCACCGAACAGACGAATTTTCAACAAAATAAATTACTTTTATGAATATTGTTCAATTTTGAAACCAAGAAGACCAATTATCTATAGAAGAGTTTAATTCTAAACATAAAAATATTATCTTTCAAAAAAAAAAAGTGCATTTCTCTACCAAATAGGTAATCTTCTGAAAGAATAGTTTTAGTTTTAACCAACAAGTTGAATTTTAATCAAAAAAATGAATTTTCAACTGAATAGTTCAATTTCCAACAAAAAGAAAATAATTTTCTACCATGAAGAATGATGTTCGAGCAAAAAGACGAATTTTCAACAAAATAAATGATTTTTATGAATATCGTCCAATTTTGAAACCGACAATACCAATCATCTACAGGAGAGTATAATTGTAAACATAAAAATTTTATCTTTCAACAAAAAAGTTAATTTCTCTACCAAAATAGTCAATCTTCCGAATAGTTGAATTTTAACCAAGAAAGATGGATTTTTAACTAAATAGTTCAATTTAAAAAAAAGGATTCTCAACTAAAAAGAATGATGTTCTACCAAAGAGACGAATTTTCAACAAAATAAATTATTTTTATAAATATTGTTCAATTTTGAAACCAAGAAGACCATATATCTACAAAACAGTTGAATTTTCAACCCAGAAATATAATTTTTGAAGGGAAAGTTAATTTCTCTACCAAATAGTTAATATTTCAAACAAATAGTTTTATTTTTAAGAAACTAGTTGAATTTTGACTAAGAAAGATGAATTTTTAACTAAATAGTTTAATTCCCAACAAAAAAATTTACTGCTAAGAAGAATAATGTTCTAACAAGTTTGAGTTTTCAACAACAAAATTATGTTTATGCATATTGTTTGTCAACATAAAAATATTCTCTTTCAATCAAGAAAAAATTCTCTACCAAAAATTCAATCTTTAGAATAAACAGTTTAATCTTCAACCAACTAGTTGAATTTTAACCAAGAAAGATGAATTTTTAACTGAACAGTTTAATATCAACCAATGAAATGAATTTTCTGCCAACAAGATGAATAACGTTCCACCAAAATGACAAATTTTAAACAAAATAAAATATTTTCATGAATATTGTTCAATCTTGAAGCCAAGAAGACCAATTATCTACAAAAGAGTTGAATTTTCAACCCAGAAATATTCTTTATAAAGAAAAAGTTAATTTATCTACCAAACAGTTAATCTTTCAAATAAATAGTTGTATTTTTAGAAACTTAAGAATGAATCTGAGAAAATATAGATCGATTCACAAAAAAATTATTGTTGAATATGATATCTATGAAAGTGAATTAAAAATAGAAATTTCCGAACAGCCAATATTGCATTTACAACCAAATATTTATACTTTTAACAAGTGTTAACTTTGTACCACGTAGTTGAGTTTTCAACCAAGAACAAATAACTTTCAATCAATTGAATAAATTGATGGAATCGTAGTACTTTTCATTAACCAAGTATATTAATTTCAAAGAAATGATTTGAAAATTGATTTTTCTCTAAATGAAGGGAATGGATCTTTACCCGGAAAAAAAAAAATTTTGAATTTTTTTTTTCTTGAGAATATTCGACCAAAAGATGGTTTCGGAATTCATCTTTTTTGGTTTAGAATGTTACTGTTTGGATGAGAATTGAAATAATTTGGTGGAAAATCCACCAAGTGAAACAACTCTTTCGGCATTCATTTTTTTTCAAAGATTCATAATTTAACTAGAAATTCATCTCTTTGTTCGAAAATTCGTCTTTATCGATAGAGATTTGACTAATTTGGTTTAAAAATAATTTTTTTATTGAAAGTGCAACTGTCTTATTGGTAGCTGATATTTTTCAATTATAGATTGGATTGCTTTGAAATAGTCGATAAAAATCCATCTCTTTTGTTGAAAAATGACCAACTTGGCTTAATAAAAAACTACTTAGTGGAAAAATCTTGAAAAATTTTTTTTTTTGAAAATTCACATTTTCGGGAAGAAAATTATACTATGTTCCATAAAAAGTTGAGAAGAGAAAAATTATGATTCTGACAATTACATCTAGATGATTCTAGATTCATGTTTTCTGAATTCTGAACAATTTTTATATCAAAGAAAGATAATGTTATTTTGAATTCTACTGAGTTACATAATTGTTCCAGAACTACGACTGGGAACTGTTCCACAACAGTCGTTACACCTGTAACTGTTACAGAAACAAATCTATACCAAAGAAATAGAACCTAAGGAAAATCTGAGTTACATAACTGTTACAATACGGTGTTATATTTACGTTATGGAACCTTATTAAAATCAAATTTTGTAATAATTTGAGAACTGTGAATAGAAACTGTTCCTCAGATAAGTTATACGTAACTCTTGTGAAACAACACTCTCGCAGACGTTTTATAACATTTTCTTTTATTTTATGTAACTCTGTCATAATGGCCTGACATCCTCGATACCAAATGCTGAAATTGTTATGTAACTCTTATAGAACCAGTGTTACAGGAGTATTGTAACACTTTTGAAGCTGGTGTTCTAGATTCGTAATCTTACAGTCACAGAATAGTTGCTCGTAACTATGTCCATGTTATCTAAATGTTATGTGAATGTTACCTAAACGTTACATAACTGTTACATAAATGTTACATAACCCATACATAAATGTTACATAACTCAAACATAAATGTTACATAACCCATGCATAAATGTTACATAACTGTTTCAGATTTGTTATAGGAAGCGCTTTACAGAATTCCAGAACTGTTAGAAAGTTACAGTTTTTTTGTGAAAATAATCAGTAAGTTGGTAAACTGTTACTGACTTGTTCCAAAACATGTTACTTTCTGATCTACACCAGTGATATAACACTATAAAACATACTTATGGGGGTAAAATTCGGGAAGTTACTCCCAATTTGTATTTTCCGGCTTAGTGTAAAAAATAGGCCTCTTTTATGAGAAAAAGTGGAATACGGTTGATTTTTTTATTCGATATTTTTTATGAATTTCGTAAAAAAAATTCTATAAACAAATTCTTAGAGCGGATAGAAAGATATATAAAATCTATTTTTTCGCTTCATTTCGCTTTAGTTACATTTTCGGTAATGTTTTGTTACGTTATTTCATCATACAATACTTTTGAATTAATTCATTAATAAATAATATAAAATAATGCCTAATGCAGACGTTTAATGAGATTCTTGATGATAAAAAATTAGCTATATGATATGGCTCCCAATTTTTTAATTGAATTATAGGTATTTGAGAAAAATGGAAAGAAAAACGAATATTTCCTATTTTTAAAAATATATTGGATATAACAATTTTCGGGATTCAACAACAATGACAATAGAATTTAAAAAAAATGAAGAGAAAAACAATTTCCTCCTGCCTTCAAAATAAATGTCCATAGGAGGCATTTGTTTACATAATTTGTTTTGGAAATTATTGAAAAATGCAAATTTCCATCATATAACATTTTGAATTACATACTTTGATCAACAACAAAAGGAAAAACGTTTAATTTCACCCTTTAAATGCCTATATTGGACTTTTGTTCCTATTTATAGTTTGTTAATGAAATCAATAAAAATTATGAGATGAAAATTTTTTACCATCAAGTATGATTCCTTTAATGAAATCAAGTAATTTCAAGGCAAAAGTTTATTTTTAAAACAAAAAATCTATAATGCAATATTTTGTTGATCGAAGTTGTTGATAACAATTAGCATAATGGTGAAATTATTGTTTTTTGGTTTTAAATAATGAGTACAAAGGCTAGCGATGCTGAGCATAACATAAACATTTTTACGAAGATGAAAGAAGAAAAAGAAATTACCTACTTCTTTCACTATTTGCATCAATAAGAAACTTCAAACAAACAAACATTTTAAAATCAGACCATCTCCTCAGAAAAAAATCACTTTCAATGCTACCAACAGTGCTAGAGTTGCTCTTCAATTATAATTCAAAATCATTCTTGTATCTGCAAAATTCGAATCTTTATTAAAGTGCAAAGTGAGGCGTGAATAGACTATTTCGAGACCCGCGGAGAAAACGAGAGATTCATCCCCCCTCCACTCACTATACAGACCTGTCGAGACACGCTGGATGCACGAACACGCCGCGCACGGTGTGTTCGAAGTGGAAGGGCTGGATTTCCGAGACAGACTGCCCCAGTGCCCCCCACTCACTGACTCTCAAAGTCCTACCGTTTCCTCAACCGCTTCTCCTGTCAAATTTGCCCGATTTCCGTAAGGGCCTTTGCATGCATTATTACACAAATGCTGAATTTTTCTCAGAAAAAAAATTCAAAACACTATTTTTATACTAGTTTTTCAAATTAATGACACTATGTATTTGAACTATTTTTGACCTCTGTAGAATTACAGACAGATTTGAAAACTCTGAAATGAGAATCGGCGAGGCAAATGGTGAGGAAAATAAAGTGATTTTGTGGCCTTGTGAACCTTCGACTATAGTATGTAACCAAGTCGAGGAGGTTCGTTAGATAATAACGAGTAGCAGGTCGAAATGAACGACTACTCGACTGCTCTATCTGAAGCTCTCTAGTGTCAACGTAACCATTTATATAAATCTGTCCTTACGTAATCTGCGGTCGAACAGATTTGGGCCTCGCATTTTTTCAATGTATGCGTATGTGAAATATACCCACCGGCTCCGTTGCCTGTTGTTCGGACACGTGAATCATTCAGATCGAAGAGATTGGAAGGGTAAGAATAGTGATATGGGTACCTTTCTTTTCGGAAGGAACAAGTTACTCTTACCGATTCAAAATGTTACTTTTTCAGAATTCCTTTTGCAGGAAGAAGTAACTCCAGTTATTTTTTAGGTTATTTTCTAATTTTCTATTTTCCGTATAATATTTCTGAAACTTTACAAATTGCATTTAAAAAAAAAATGGAAAATGTAAGTTTTCAGTTAAGAAGTTACTTTTTCAGAGGAACTAGGAGGGGGTCAGCAGAGGTAAAGTTACAAGTTTAGATACCATTTGAGGTTGTACACTAAGTACAGTCAATCTCAAAATTCAATAATCTTGATAATGTTTCATAAAATTGACCATAATATATCTATTATTAACTGCTGCTTATTTTGGAAGAGGCTTCTTAGTGTGCTTCAGAAAAAAATAGTTCAGGTTGGAATCGTTTATTTATCGGAAATTATTAGGAGTTAAAGTTATCTAATTTATTATCTAATAATAGTTATCTAATAATTAGTAGTAGTTATCTAATCCTAATGATCAGGCCTTATACATTTCTTTGAAGGATTCTCTACAATTATATTAGGTACGGTTTTATTGGAAAAATTAATTTTGAAATCATTATTTTAATCGTTATAAACAATGAAAGTTCAAATTTCAATTAACACTACCCAAATAGAATTGAAAGAATTCCTCCTGAGAATTAAATGAGGTTTCGATAATGAATTGGGATTAGATAAGAATTGTAACTTTTCCCTAACAAGGAAGCAAAAACTAAAACTATAAATAACTTCTGATAAATAAACAATTTCAACCTGGATTATTTTTTTCTGAAGCACACTTAGAAGCCTTCTTTAAAATATGCAGCAACTATTATTAGATATATTTTGTTCAATTTTATAAATCATTATAAATATTATTGAATTTTGAGATCGACTTATTTTTTCAAATATGGTCCTGTAAAGGTACAGTTTGATATAAAATCAAACTTTTTCAGATTGAAATGAAATTTTTGTTGGTTTCTTTTAAGAATATTTTTTGTTCGGAATTCAAGTTTTTTCCTTTTTTTCTGGTAACATCAGGCCATAATCCCTTACGGGGTGAGCGTAACTGTTGAATAGTCACAATTGGTTGTGTTCAATACACGAGAGGGCACAGTCTCCCGCCAAAATGCCAACAGAACGCGGTATTTCCAGGCGGTCAGCCATCCAAGTACTAACCGCGCCCAATGATGCTTAACTCCAGTGATCAACTATTTGGTTTAAAGTTGAACTACTTTATTATACATAATTTTTTTCAAGAGTCATCTCTTTGGTTGAAAATATATCAGTTTTTTCGAGAATTCAATTAATTTTATTATTGAAGATTACTTTTTTCAAACGGTAATGTGAATATTTTATTTCTGATTGAAGATTTATCTTTCAACTTCAAAATTCAACTATCTATCAAATGAATCTACCAATTTCCATTTTATAAAAAGAAAATGTTAAGAAATTTGAACATCATGTAATTACAAACAAAAAAAATTTGGATCAACTTATACCATTAATTTTTATAGAAATTCCGCATTTCATTATTCTTCAAAAAGTATGATATTAACGACTCCTTTCTATGAAGACTCTGGCGATGATTTGAATTTGGTATAAAAATTCTAAAAATTTCACATAAAGTTGTATTCAATTTCTTGATTAAATGAGTTTTCATCTTGTCCTAATGATGTAAAAATATGATTCTAGGATTTGTTTACATAAATCGGTCGGTGGATCGATGGACCATTCCGTAGCTCAGTTGGGAGAGCACTCATCTGGATAACGAGAGGTCCTGGGTTCGAATCCCAGCGCAGCGGGGGAGTTGTTCCTTTTTTTTTCACAGAAAGTTGTATTTAATTGCTTTTTGGACTTTTCGGAGAAAAAATCCCTAAAGTAATAATTATATCATTTTAATTCAGTTGAGGGAGCGGGTTTATCTAGAATATTTTTAATTAATCACTTTGATGAAAACGTTTGTATCAGCTTACCACAATATTGTTAGAAGTCAAATCTCCTGAAAAGCGGAACTTACCTAGAACAAATAAAAGAAATTCCATTACCACAAGTCGAATTGACTTTTATTATTACAACTCACTATTATTGTTTACAATTTTTAAATATAAGGAATATATCATATGTATTATATATAATTATATTACATATTATATTATATTATATATTATATTATATATCATTTTATATATAATATTAAAACCATAAAATTTTCAAATTGTACAATCGTAAATTAGAAATGATCTCACAAATTATAAATAATAGTCTTCTTTTTTAGTGAAAAATTAATCTTTCTTGGTTAAAAATCAACCTTCTTCACAGAAATTTTCAACTTTTTGGTGCGAAAATTTAACTGTCCCCTAAAAAAATTATCTTTTTAAATCAACAAATTGTTTATATAGTCGGCTTGAGAATTAAAGTTTTTTCTGAACAATTCTTTTTTTTTTTTTTTTGATGAAAAATTCAACGTGTATCGTTGCAAATACATATTTTTAGGTTAAACATTTGATTTGGAAATTCAACTATTTTGTTGGGAATTCGAATTCTTTTTTCAAATTGATTCATTTTGTTGAAAATTGATCCTTTTTGTTTCAAATTGATCTCTTTTGTTGAAAGTTTAATTATTTTGTTGATAATTCAGTTATTTCTTCGTAATGATGTTTCTTTTCTTCAAATTATCCTTTCTTGATTGAAAATTGAACTAATGAGTTCAAAATTAAAATTATTTGGTTGAAAATGTCATTGTTTTGTCGGGAATCCGACTTATTTGTTACACTTTTGTTTTTCGAATAAGAATACTCATCTTTGTTAAAAGTATTCAAGTGTAAGGCTTGAAAATTGAACTGTCTTCTGCCAAAAATTGATTGGAAATTCAGTTGTTTAATAAAAAATTTATCTTTTATTTCGGAAATTTAATCATTTTTCTGGTTATTCGGGAATAATCAAAAAAATTTTTTTTTTGCCAAAAATTCCATTGTTAGTTGAAAATTTGTCCTCTTGGTAAGGTCTTTTTTGTAGTAGAAAATTCATCTTTTTCGGTGATGAAATACTTTTTGGTTGAAAATTAATATTTAACTTTTTTTTTGATAATTCGATATTTTGGTCAGAAATTGAATTATAAGATTCAAAATTCAACCATTCTGTTAAACTTGTCTATTTGGTGAAAAATTCGGGTCCGCATCAAGTCACATGTGGCAAGTCTCACCTGCATCAAGTCTCACCTGCAGCAAGTCTCATCTGCGGCAAGCCTCATCTGCGGCAAGTCTCTTTGCGACAAGTCTCCCTTGTGGCAAGTCTCATCTGCGGCTAGTCTCACCTGAGGCAAGTCTTTTTGCGGCATGTCTCATCTGCGGCGAGTCTCTTTGTGGCAAGTCTCCCTTGCGGCATCTCTCCCGAGTTGATTGTCAATATTGTGGCAAGCCTCATGGACCGAATTGTCTACCTACGGCATTCCTCTTCCTCCAAAGTGACAGAAGTGCGGCATCTCTCCCCTTGAAAAATTCGTAGTGGCAAAACGCCGTTTGTGAAAAACAGCCAGGGTTAATACCTCACCCCTTTCCTAAGTCTTGTAGGGGGCGAAGAGGCACCCCTGTGATAGGTTGAGGGAATAGTTAAAGTCACAAAACCTCCCCCTTTTCCCAAGTCTCGAGGGGAGGGGGGGAGGGAACACCCCTGTGACTGGTCCTGGAAATAATGTAGGTCACATAGCTTAGAATGGTAAATCGAGTCAGGGATAGATGCTGCACTTTTACAATTTTAGAGGTGGAGAGATGACACAGGTAGACAATTTTGTTCGGGAGGCTTGCCACAAAATTGGCAATCTACTCGGGAGAGATGCCGCTAGGGAGACTTGCCTCAAAGAGGCTTGCTACAAGGGAGACTTGCCACAAGGGAGACTTGCCACAAGGGAGACTTGCCGCAAATGTGACTAGCCGCAAAGAGACTTGCCACAGGTGAGACGCGCCGCAGATGGGACTTGCCGCAAATGTGACTAGCCGCAAAGAGACTTGCCACAGGTGAGACGCGCCGCAGATGGGACTTGCCGCAGGTGAGACTTGCCGCAAATGAGCCTAGCCGCAAAGAGACTTGCCACAGGTGAGACTTGCCGCAAATGAGCCTAGCCGCAAAGAGACTTGCCACAGGTGAGACTTGACACAGGTGAGACTTGACACAGGTGAGACTTGCCGCAAATGAGCCTAGCCGCAAAGAGACTTGCCACAGGTGAGACTTGCCGCAAATGAGCCTAGCCGCAAATGAGACTTGCCACAGGTGAGAGATGCCACAGATTAGACTCGCCGCAGATGAGACTTGCCGCAGGTAAGACTTGCTGCAAATGAGACTTGCCACAGGTGAGACTTGCTGCATGTGACTCAATATGGACCCAAAAATTCATCTTTCTTCATTGAATATAAACCTCTTCTCCAAAAATATTAAACTTTTGGGCTTGAGAATCGAAATGTTTGCTGAACAATTTTTCGAATGGACAGTTCATCTTTTGTAATTAAAAATTCAACAATTAGAACGCATTTTTTTTCATTGAAAATTCAACTATTTCGTTAAGAATTCGCATATCCTGTTGAAAAATCGACTTTTTGGTAGAAAATTATCTTTTTCTTCGGAAGTTAACAATTTAAGTTGAAAAATTTGATATTTTTTATTTTAGTCGACAGCGCATCTAATTGAAATTCTCATTTTCGGTTTAAAATTAATTTTTTGAGCTAAAAATGTTACGATTCCATTTTTGGTTGAAAATGATTATTTTTATAGATCGAAATTGAACCATTTTTTTTAGAAATTGTATTTTCCAGTTGAAAGTTCATTCCTGATTCAAAGTTCAACTACCGCTCTTGTTATGAGTAATTTTTCCAACTGAAAATAGAACTCATTCCAATTTAAAATTTCATAGTTTTGGTTAAAAATTCATTTGTTTGGATGAACATAAATTTTTTCAATTGATAATTTGAGTTTTCAATTTTCGTTTGACAGTTTATCTTCTTCAGTGAAAATTAATTTATTTGTTTGAAAATCCATCTCTCTTAGTTGAAGATTCTTTGTTTGAGTTAAAAACTCTTATGTTTGGTCCAAAATTGGTTTTTAACGTAAAAATGTTTCGATTACATTTTCGGTTGAAAATAATTATTATTTAAGCTCGAAATTCAATTATTTGGTTAAACATTTTATTTTTTGTTGGAAAATTAATCTTCTCATTTGAAAATAATCTCCTTGCTAGAATATTCACCTTCATGGTTGAAAAATTAACTATTTAGTTGGAAATCCGTTTTTTATAGTTAATTCAATTTTTCAATTGTAAGTTTGACTGTTCCAAGTTTTAGAAAAAAATGCTTTTTTTTTTGTCCAAAATTCGAATATTTTTCTCAAAATTAATTTATATTCTCTCTTGGTTGGAAATTAACCTATCTTGGTTTCAAATTGAACAATTTGGTTAAAAATGCAACTATCTTGTTGAAGTTCACTTCGATTGTAGAATATTCATCTTTTTTAGATAAAAATAATCTTTTTTGTTAATATTATTCAACTGTTGGGCTCAAACATTAAAAATTGAACTATTTTTTTGCATGAAAGTTGAATGCGCATAGTTGGGAATGCATGATTCTTAGGTTGACATTCGACTATTGGAAAAAAAATTAAAATATTTTGTTGAAAAGTTAACTATTTTGGTGGAAGTTGACAAGTTTTTTTGTAACTTCAACCATTCTATCGAAAACCTAACTATTTTGCAAAAGTGACCTTTATAGTTTAGAATTCTATTTTTTTCGATCGAAAATTGAACTATTCCAATTCATGTCGATGTTTTGACTTTATGAATCTGCTAGTTTGTTGATAAAAATTTTATTTTCATGAGAGGAATATTTTTATCTCAAAAAAATCCTCTTTTTTAAAATTGTGATTTATAAAATGTGTTTCGTTGTCGAAGGTTATAGATGAATGTGAAGAATTGTTATTTTTATTTGTTAACATAATTATCTAGTTTTTTGTTTAACTCCTGGATATGTAGAAACATTTTTGTATGTTTAATTTATTATATATTTGGGCAGTACTCCTCCTTCGGTGTTCTGCATGTCCGAGAGTGAGGTTATGTTCGATGCGATCCTATCGTGAAGTACTGTAACTAAAGTCAAACGCGGGAGATTTTGAAAATAAAATTGTTAGAAATGATATGCTTATTAATTTTTATTATTAAATCGTGATATACATCCCATATGAAATTTGTATCGAAACATTTGTTAACGGTATTGTTATTACATTAAAATGTCTTTATTCATCAATAATTCAAATATTTATTCAAAGTCATCAAACTAAACGCGCGCTAAGCGCGTGATTGATTATACCAGTATCGTATAATCCACAAAGGAAATTGCTGATCCCTATTAATTTGTCTTGATCGTTCTCGTTAACAACAAAAACTAATAAATTGATCAATATTTTCTTAAACTATAAAAAAAAGCAATAATTCAATATAAAAAAGCAATAATTCAATAAAAAATACAAATTTTCTGACTAGAAAAATTGGTCTAACTGACCAAGCTTCCAAGCAGATGGCTCTTGGCCAGGAAACGTGCAAAGTTTACATAACAAGAGTTTGACAGTAGAGAGAGCACGTGACTCGGCCTCTTTATCTTATCTCTGCAGATATGCCGGTACGATCTCAACATAGTTATCACTATCACCTTTACGTAAGTGGACCGAATCAATCGACTTTTATCCCATCAGGATCTGCATTGAATGAAAATTACGATTAAGTTTCGTTTATTTATTTCTAATTCGAGTTTTTATTAACAAAATAGAAAACAATTTTTCTTTAATAGTTCATATTTCTGAAAATAAGTAATTTGATTAATTAGAAATATGCATTCAATCATCAAATATTGTTCATTGGTTATATAAACAATAATCTGCCAAAGAAATGTAGGTAAACTTTCGTGTAAACCTACTTGAATTATTTAAAAAAATCCTCTTTTATCCATCTCATAATTTGTGAATTAAACAAAAATAGACTTTTTACATTTTTTCCATTTTTTTACCATTTCTAAAGTTTAAAAAGAAAATGATAATCATAGACACAAGAATCTGAAGATTGAATATCTCCTATCACATGCCCTTAAAAAGAAGTGATGCAAATTGAATTACATAAATTAATTATGTAAACGGTTTGACTCTTTGCCTAAGGTTTCCTCAGCATATCATGTAACATGTCTGGGAGACGAAAAATATACGACAGAAAATATAAAATGCTTTTTTTGTGAAATTATTAGGAAATTGAGAGGCTATTTTATTTTTGGAAGCGAGTAACCTCTGTAAACGCTCGAGTACGTGGAGCGTTACGTAATGCACTCTTGCTTTTTTATTTGTCCTCAATTATCGTGGCCTGCTATACAATATACATACAGTACTGGATAACCTCTGACTAACTTCTGAGTAAGAAAAAAGGAATTCCTTAATGAATATATTTTTATCAATGTACTTATATAAACGTGAAGCGTGATAGGAAAATCATTTCGTTCTCTTTAAATGTACATCTCCTGTTCAAGAGTTCAAAGCATCAATTATTGATGCTTTGTTTCAGCTTTTTTTGAATCAAAAAAAAAAAAACTTTAACAGAAAAGTTAAGTTTTTGCGGAACCAATTGCATTTTCAATAAAAAAAAAAAAAATAATAACCCAATCGTTCAATTTTCAATCAGGATAGATGAACAATTGAATTTTTAAGAAAATTGATGAGCTTTTTGAAAATTGGTTCGATTTTTAACGTAAAAGTCCCATCTTCAAGCGAGAAGAATAAATTTTGGAACCAAAAATATGCATTTGTGAAATAGTTAAATTTTCAACAAATCTCTCTCTTTTTTTTAAATGAATAAACATCAAAATTGAAAATGTATATAAAATGAATAAACTTCAAAGAAAATGGATAAATGTTCAACAAAATTTTCGAATTTTCGAATCAATAGTGAAATGTTCAACCTACAATCATGTACTTCTTTCAATACACGTTGAATATTTGAATATTTTGTTAATACTTGAATATTTCGTTAAATTCATCCTCTTTGCATAAATATACACTCCTTTGTAAGAAAATAAACTTTTGGGCTAGAAAATTGGAGTGTCATTCGAAAAAATCGTCTTTGTGGCTGAAAAATTCTTGTGTATGGTTGAAAATGCATCTTTTTCGGTTGAATAACATTGAATTGTTCTGTTGGAAATTCCGGTATTCTGTTGAAAACATCTTCTATTGAAACAATGCCTCCAAGATAATAGATGGATTTTCAACAAAAAAATTTATCTTTTTACCAAATAAATGAATTTCTAACAAAATATTTGAATTTTCGAAAGAATATCTGAATTTTTAACAGAGCGATTGAATGTTGTTCAACCAACAAAGATGCATTTTCAACCATAAAAATTGAATCTCTTTTCGCAAAATGTATAAATTTACAACATAGTATTTGAATTTGCAACAGAACAATTGAATGTTATTCAACCGACAAAGCTGCGTTTTCAACCATTAACTTTGAATCTCTTTTTGCAAAATGTATAAATTTACAACAAAGTATTTGAATTTTCAACAGAACAATTGAATGTTATTCAACCGACAAAGATACGTTTTCAACCATAAATTATGAATCTCTCATTGCAAAATGTATAAATTTACAACAAAGTATTTGGATTTTCAACAGAACAATTGAATATTTTTCAACCGACAAAGATGCGGAATTTATTTTTCCAAAATTTTTAAATTTAAAACAAAGTATTTGAATTTTCAACAGAACAATTGAATCTTATTCAACCGGCAAAGATGCGGAATTTATTTTTCCAAAATGTATAAATTTATGACAAAGTATTTGAGTTTTCAACAGAATGATTGAACGTTATTCAACCGACAAAGATGGGTTTTCAACCATAAACTATAAATTTCTTTCTGCAAAATTTATAAATTTATAAGAAAGTATTTGAATTTTCAACCGAAAAATTGAATGTTATCCAACCGACAAAGATGCGGAATTTATTTTTCCGAAATGTATAAATTTACAACAAAGTATTTGAATTATCAACAGAACAATTGAATGTTATTCAAGCGACAAAGATGCGGAATTTATTTTTCCCAAATGTATAAATTTATAACAAAGTATTTGAATTTTCAATAGAACAACTGAATGTTATTCAACCGACAAAGCTGCGGGATTTATTCTTGCAAAATATATAAATTTACAACAAAGTATTTGAATTTTCAACGGAACAATTGAATGTTATTCAACCGACAAAGCT
>WSXT02114400.1:0-11110 GCA_011762715.2 Neuroterus valhalla
CCGAGCGCGGAGCGCGAGGTGAGATCACCATCGAGCGCGAAGCGCGAGATCCGGAAGACGCGCGCCCTAGGCGCGCTGAAACTTGCGAGCGAAGCGAGCTGCGCGTGGAGCGCGCGATGAGAATGTGCCCGCGAAGCGGGCAGATTTTTTTATTTTTGAATATGAAAAAATTTATCTTGAAATACCAAATCAAATTCAAAATTGAAAACTCCCATGTCAAAATTGAGATCAGGACTTATGTAAGTAGACTTCAGGATGATTTTTTTTACTAATAATATGACTATGTACTAACTTGGAGCATAACATTTCTAATAATAGAGATCGATTTGCAAAAACAATTAGACGAATTTTCCACAACGAAGAAAAATTTTAGGCAAAAAATATTCTTATCGAAGGAAGAAACATAATCTGAACCAATTGTGGAATTTCAACCGAAGGAGAACAATTTTCATTCATAAAGAAATAATTTTTAGGTCGATAGTTCTATTTTCTACTAAAAAGCATCAATTTTTAATTGTAAATGAAGCAACCGAATTGTCAGTCACAACATCGCATTTTCACCCACAGAAGGAAAACAAATTTTTGGGAGGAATATTTTCATTTTGAACGAAAAAATAAGTAATTTAACTTTTAGTTGGAAAATAATTTCTAACAAAGAAAAAACGAAGTTTCTATAAAAATGCTAACAAAAGAAGTGAGTTTTTAACTAAGAAATATGCTCTACCTAACAAGTATAAATATTTCAACACATTTTGTGGAATTTTAATTGAATAGGATTTATGTTGAACCGAGGAAAACAATTTTTAACTGAGAAGTTGGATATTTAACACAGAAACATCAATTTGCAATAAAAATTTGCCCGCTGCGCGGGCACATTCTCATCGCGCGCTTCGCTCGCAAGTTTCAGCGCGCCAAGGGTGCTTCGCGCTCGATAATTACCGTATCTCGCGCTCCGCGCTCGGTTTTGAATTTACTTCGCGTTACGCTTTCGGTCTTTGTACTTCCCTACAATTGTGTATAGAGCTTTTGAAACTAAAGAGTAGAATGTCGGCTGCTGTATTTGACGATTAAGAATTCTTTTTTGTTGAAGCTTCTCCGGCTTTAACGGATACTCTTTCATCGCGTGTCTCGTGTTGCGCTTCCTTTCAAAATCTGTCCGGAACGCGAAATTTTCTTTATCACCTTCAACTCTACTGCATCAAATGTATATAATATTAATTTATATACTTCGTAACTTGTTTTGTTTCTAAAAAAATATAGTTATTCTATATCTGATATTGATATAATTACAAAAAAACAGAAACCACGCATTCCATGAAAAAAGAACAGTTTTCCTTTTATACTTTTCTTTATATCTCGTTAAGTTTTGCTGGAAACTTGACTTTTATTTGAAATTTTTTTTGTTAATACTGAAACTATGCATCTCATGAGAGAAAAAAATTAAACATAATTTCTAGATGTTCTCTCAGAGAACAATTTCGTTCTTCAACTGGAATTTTTCATTTTTAGACTATTTTTGCTGAAAAAACGAAAACTACATGCCCTATCGAAAAAATGATTGAGGACAAACTTGTGGAAATGTTCTAAGAAAAAATTTTTAGTACTCTCACTTTTTGCCGTATCTCCCATAGACTGCTCAAAAAATGGAAATTTTGATTTTTTTAAATCCGGTTAGTCTCCCAAAAGTTATAGAGTATACAGATGACGACGACAACGACGATGACACTCAACAGACATTAACGTAAAAATTACTTTTTCGGAATCAAGAGGTCTCAAAACGTGAAGATTTCATAAATTCTGCGAAAGTCGACTTTCACATAGAACCAATACCTTCTCATTATGAGTAGAATGTGAGAATGGAGTACTTAAATTTTTAGAAGATAAAAATATTGCAACTACAAAAATTAAATGAATATTCCAAAGAAATAGTTCGATTTTCAACAAAAAAGTAAGCAGCCTAAATTCATAAAAGAAAAAATTATAACAAGGAAGATAAAGTTCCAACTGAGAAAGATTTTTCAGTTAAGGAGAACAAATATTCCAACCAATAAACATCAATTACCAATGAAAAATGTTGCAGTTTAATTTTCAGTTAAAGAACTTTTTAGCTACAGGAAGGAAACGAGTTTTTCCGAATTTTCTACAAATAAAGATTTTTCGATTGAGAAGTACGGAAGTTCCAAACAATTATTTGGGAAATTGGAACCAAATAAAATTAAACCTTAGCCGACACATAACCGTCTATCCTGAGTGAACTAAGCTGTTTTTCATCGTAAAAAAAATCGCAGTTGTACATTAATTATCCCTTTTTAAGACAATATTAGTGCGATGCAAAAAACTGTCAATTTGATTTGTTGAAAAATTTTAGTTTGCAAAAAACTCCGAAAAAGGACCAGTTTTACTTAAAAATTCATTACTTTTTCAATTTTGCAAATTGGATGCTCCAATTCCAGCAGCATTCTGTCGGAATATATTTTTTTATGTAAAAAAATATTGTGGTAGTGCGCGTTAAAAAAATGGTATTTATTTTGAAGAAAGAATATCAGAATTTCAGTCATTTTTCGAAAGTGCATTTTTTCATTACAAACCTCATTTAATACTGAAAATTCACAAAAATAAATCGAGGAATGAAGAGAAATAATCAAATCAATTGAAAAATATACTTTATTACAACTTAGCCGATGAAAATATTATTGATTACATGCCCGAACTCGTTTCACAAAACATCAAACGGTGAACTTCGCAAATGGGGCGCTGACAACTTACACGACCCTCATTTGTTTTTCTATCGGTTTTTCGCGAGCGTCCGCACATCTCAACTTTTCGGTAATTTCATTCGTTCATATTCTCGTTCTTTGTGAATATCGAGGCCCAGAATCCCGGCGGTACCGATTTTCAAGTCACGGTTTAATAATTGGAAAAAAAATTAATCTCAACTGCAGCCGACACTCTGGGGTCGTTGACAACCCTACTCTGATTCACTCAGGTCTCTCAGACCCACTGACGCACTTGACTCAACGGAAACTATACTAAATGGAAGAGCTATTCTCCAACCACATCTAGATGGCACTCCGGGCCCGGTTTCCGAACATTAAGGGAGAGGAAATTCGAAAAGTATAAGGCCCGGTCACGATGACCCTGTGTCGGACAAGGGTTTTGATTTCCAACCAAGGAAAGGTAATTTTTAACCGAGAAGTTCAATTTTCAACTAAGGAAAATCAATTTTCGAGCCAAAATAGAGCAATAAATGTTTTGTCAAAAAATCAATTTCAAGTACAGGAAGGAAACGAATTTTTTCAGGAAAGAGGTTAATTTCTCATAAAAAAGTGAGCAAATATATTTTCAGTTAAAAAATCGTTTTAAAGGAAAAAAATTGAATTTCAACCGAATAGTTTAATTTTCTACCGTCAAATATAATTATCAAACAAACAGTTTGAATTTCAACTGAAAAATATTATATTTATACCAAAAGAGATGAAATTGGAATGAAAAAGTCCATCAAAAGAGATTTTTTCTGTAACAAGCGAGATATTTCCAAGCCGAAAGGGTAATTTTTTCACAAAATAATTTAATTTTCAACAGAACAGTTGAATTTGTGTACTCCAAAAAGATCAATCACCTAAGAAAAGTAAAAAATTTGAACAGAAAAATGAATGACTTCCCAATCATCCGATCGAATTTTGAATTCAAGAGGATGACTTTTTAACAAAATTCTCTCTATTCAAAAGAGAACCAAGTTCATATTCTACCAAAATAGCAGATGTTTCAAGCCAAAAATACATTTTCCGACACAAAAATTGAACCTTTAATCCAGCAAAGATTATTCAATTGAACAATCAAACTTCAAACCGAAAAGTTAATTTTTTAAAACTCGTTAAAAAAATTGTTTGCTATTTTAACTGAAAAACATGATATTTCTATTGATGAAAGAAAGGAATTCTAGAACAAAATAAGCCAAATCTCTACTGAATGGTTAACATTTCAACAAAAAAATGCTAAGTCTCAAATGAGACCTTAATAGTAAATTTCCTAGTCACAAAGAATGCAAAATATCAACAGTTCCTAGATGTTGCAGTTAGTACCTTACCACTGCCCTTATTCGAAACTTGACAGATAGGGAAATTTATACCTTGGCTTTGACAATACTTTGCAGTATATTTGAGAAAATATGTACATTTTTATACGTGCAGGTTGGAGCTTCCAAGAATGAAAGTCATGCTTGGAAGTCATGATCAATATGTAACCACTGATAAAGTTGCAGTAATAAGAGCAGTAGAGGCAGTAATTTCTCATAGAAATTTTGATGAGAAATCTTTCGATAATGATATAGCTTTACTTCGTCTTCATGAAGCAGTGACTTTTACTGAAACAATCAGGCCAATTTGTTTACCAAAAGCGGGTAAGAATTCGAACATTTATTTTTTCTCTACTGGGAATTTAAAGTTTCATTGCAAGACCTGACGGTCATCTAGTGGAGGAGCAAACATGGCTCCCACTAGGCTTCGCGAAGCATTGTTTACATGCGTGTTGCAATTGATTTAACGCGATGATATTATTGATTGTGTGTCAGATCAATTAGTTAAAAGTAATCGAGGTGTTTATGAAGATAATATAAAACTTGAAAAATGTAATCCTCATAGGACCATAGAAAAGGGAACGATATACGCAAAGGCAGTGTGTGTTGTGTTAGCAATTGTAACTGCAGAAAAAATACAAACTCTAATTTTATTTCCCATGAAGAACCAAAGTTTGGTAGTGGTACCATTACAGTGAAAAATCTTTTTGGAGAAAGTATAGTTGTTGATAAACCTATAGAATTGTTCAATATAATATGCAGGACGAAGCCCTGCGGCAGCCATGTTTTTTTATACAGCAGCGCCTCTTCGCCGCTGTGGATATTTTCTTCGTCAATAATAAGTTAAGGAAAAATATGCTAGAGTGGGTTACGAAAAATTTCGAAGTTGAAATAATTCATAATCAATTATGTGGAAAAACCATTTATGATGTAGAAAGTGGTATCAAATAATTTTGAATACTTCATTTAAAATGTGTCGTTTGAGGGTTAACATAACTCTCGCTCTTATTCTTTCATAACATTTTTATCATCCATTTCCTCGTCCCCCTCTTTTTGTCTCAAGCTTTCCATTCTATCTCACCCAAAGTCCTCTATCCTTCACCTTTTACTCATCTAGCCTTTTCTACCTCTTCCAGATATTCTTCTCACTTTCCCTCCTCCCCTAAAATTTTCTTAACATTCTCGTACCATATTTTTCTCTCCTCCATGCGTCTCATGCAACAATCCCATGCATGCTCTCATGTATCCTGCCACTCGCATACTTTGCATTTCCTTCTTTTACCCTCCTCCCGATACATTTCTTCTTCTTCTTCATTTTCTGGTCTCCATCTAGCTTTTCTTGTCCATACTCATAGTATCTTCTTTAATTCCTTACTAAGACTATCACTTTTATCATACTTAATTCCTCTCCTATCCTACGCAGTCTAAGAATCTCTCCTTTCTTTTTTCTTCTTCGATCCTTCTCTTTCCTGATCCTCATATCTGTTTTATTACACCTGCTGCCTTCTTCACCCTTTTTCTTTACCCTTTTTCTGTTCTTCTTCCGACTCTTTAATCTTCATCTTCTCTTAAAATTTCGTAATTGATACATCAGAAAGGAGTCGGTTTAGGAGACAACACTGCCTTACACCTCTTGATAACCAACAACTATCTCCTGTTTGTTCTCCTACCCTAAACTCACTTTTTAGTGGCTCTGAAGATTTCCACTACTTTTTTCCTTAGTCCTTTTCGCATGTCCTTACTTCTATAGCTTTATCCATCTCTTCTTTGTCCAATGAGTTAAACCCCGCCTCAAATTCCACAAACATTGCTGTCGTGCGCCCTCTTTCTCCCTATATACTTCTATTTATAATATAATTCAGTACTCTAAGCATTATCCATCGCTCCCATACCTTCCCTTAATCCTCTCTGATTCAATTATATTATCTTTTTTCCTCTGCTCCATTCATTACCCCTTCCGATACTATTGAGACATTTTTTATTCATTATGTAGGCATCAGCTTTTCCCCTCTAAAATCTTTAAACCCCTCGCATTTTCCACTAATGGTACTACTATTGCTTCTTTCCATATTTCTGGCTACTCTCCCCTCTCCATATCCTGTTGCATATGATCCAGGCCTACTCCTTCGATTCCTTACCCCCCATTTTTTTTCAATTTAACATTTCAATCTCCTGAATCATTCTTTTTCTTTCTTCCCCGCTCTGTTTACTACTTTTCATCATTCTTCTTCCATGCTAGCCTCTTCTAACTTCACTTCAAAGTTTTTATTCTTACCCTCTTTCCTTCTTTGACTTCTTTTGACTCTTCCTATCAGGATTTCTATCTCTTCCGTTTACATTCTCTCCTCTCAATTTCAACATCTATATCTCTTCCCTAAATTCTTCCATTTCCTCTGCTGACCAGTTATCTTTTCTGATCCCTTTTTTTTCTTATTCTTGTTTGCTGTTCTTTGTTGGTCACTTCCCCCTCTACTCTCACTATTAGTGGGAGATGTTTCAAACCTACACACTCTTCTATTTCCAGCCTTCCAATGTCCTTTCTTACCTCATCGTTAATAATAACATAGTCGATTTCCCCTCCCCCTTCCCCCGCACAGTGGTGAAAAAAGCACTTTTTTGGGTCAAAAATCAGTCGACTCCTCAATTTTGAACTGATCAGAACTTTTTTTTTCAAATAGTCATGAAAAATCGTAATTTGACGAAGAGGTGCACGTTCTTTGAATTTCGCGAAGATGTTAAATTACTTAAGTTCCTTTTTTTTTAATAAAAATGTAACTTGTAGATATCCTGTATTTTGTCAATTGTTATAAACAAATTAATGGATATAACTCTCAACTGTTGCATTCTTGGATTTCGAATATATTACTTACATAAGTTTTGTTGTAAAAATGTAGGGAAATAATTTTTAATTGCGAACAAGCACCAAATAACACTAATAATTAATAGTTTCAACAACTTTTATAAACAAATTCACTTATTTGGCATATCTGCGTATAGAAAAGTTTTCTTTTTTGTGGAATCATTTACTTTCATCTGAAGACCAAGATTATTACACATAGGAGTTCCATGAAATAACATTTGTCATTGTTATTAACAATTTTTATAACTAAATTCTTTTATTTGGCATATCTGTGTATCGAAAACTTTTCTTTTCTGTGGAATCTTTTATTTCCATCTGAAAAACAAGAATACTACGCATTAGAGTTCCATGAAACAACATTTAACATTGTTCAAACAGTTTTTATAAACAAATTCACTTATTCGGCATTTATATTCATCGAAAATTTTATCTTTTAAGCGGAATCATTTCTTTTCATCTAAAGAATAGAATTTGTTCACATCCGACTTTCATTTAATAACATTTATCATTTATTAACAAATCATACAATTCAATTCACTTATTTTAGTGTCACTGCAATTGGCTACATTGGTATAAAAACGTATTCCATGCAAAAAAGTAGTGTTGTTTTCAAAAGATTAATTACGTTGATGTTATGTTTCGATCTACTGATCTATGTTTATTTTTAAAAAACGAGCTTTCACCGCACGACGTGGAGCGTCTTCAGGTGTAACAAAAATACAATATCTTCTTCATTTATCTGAAGGAACAGAACAAAGTTTCTTATGTAATTAAAAGTATGGTCTCCCTAAGGTACACAAACCAGAAAATCCTATGAGGCCTATAACCTCTTTCACTAGATCTCCTTTACTCTCATTATCAAGATATGTTAGTCTACCAATTGAACAGATTATTGGAAAAACTCCCACCTACATAAAAAACAGTTGGGATCTCATTGAAAAAATGAAAACAATAAGCATACCTTATTATTCCAAATTGGTTTCACTTGATGTTAAATCACTTTTTACGAATATTCCGAAAGTTTTGGTTTTAAAGATCAATAAATTAAACTGGTATAAAATCAGAAAATTGGCAAAACTTTCTGTTTAACAATATCTTGAACTAGTTGAGTTTTGTTAGGACAATTCATACTGTAGTTTTCAAAATGAATTTTTCAAGCAAAAGGATGGTACACCTATGGGCTCCCCATTATCTGGTGCAATTGCTGATCTCGTTCGGGAGAGACTGGAGCAAGATGTATTTAAAAGTCTTCCATTCGATTGTGTTTTCTTCTACAGGTATGTGGACGATGTGTTTACATGCTTGCATGAGGACAACATTAATCAACTTTTAGATGCTTTCAATGCATACCATCCCAGGATCCAATCTACCCTTGAAATTGAGAACTACTCTAAACTTAACTTTTTAGATGTTACCATCATTCGAGAGAACAACAAACTCATCACTAATTGGTATCGTGAGGACACTAACTCTGGTAGATATGTGAAGTTTCATTCTTATATCTCCTTTAAAGATAAAATTTCCGTTATTTATAGTATCATTGATAGAGCTAGAAAGTTATATGACCCAAAATTTAAAGATGAAAATATATAAAAAGTTATAGATATTCTGAAACAGAATGATTATCCAATTAGATTGATCAACAAATATATTAATAAAAGGGTTGAGAAGATTACCAATGTTAATGTACAAAATCATAATAATAATTTGCTTACGAACTGTCGAGATCTTTCACTAACTTATTTAAAGAATTCAACATTGGAGTTATCTTTACATACCAGAAAGATATGTTCAGATGTTTCTCAAGTAATAAAGATTCTACACCTTTTGACCTTGAAACGCATGTAATCTACTGTATTCCTCGCGAATGTGGTATGGTATATATAGGACAAACAAAAAGGTACCTAAAAACTAGAATCAAAGAGCATATAAATGATTGCAAGAAAGATGCAAGAGGTACTGCATTGGTTCCTCACTCGCACGATCATGATCATAGGTTTTTATTTCCAATGACCAAGATTTCGAGCCACGAAAATCACTATAGAAAAAGAAATTTTAAAGAGATGTTTTTTATTGTCAAGAATACCAACTCTGTTAATAAGAGATCTGATGTGGAATTTCTCAGCAAAATATACCATGGCCTCATTTTATCTACTAATTATTTATTAATGGTATTATTATTTCAAAATTGGCACCAATGCCACCATCTTGTTTGTATCGAGTCACCTTCGTTCATGTTCGTTTATCTACGTATCATCTTCGAGTATTTTCGATTATCTTCGCATAATCTTCGGTTTTACTAGCAAGCTGTTTTATAACCTCAATTGATGTCACAAGCGTCTATCCCTCTGAAAAGTGTCTAACATGGTGCGTTGGCTCGCCAAAATATTGTATTTACGATGTTAACTCTTGACATTGGGGATATTGTTTCAATCTTAATTTTCAAACTATCTTACTAATCTGGTCATGTTCCTTATGTGGTTTTCTGTTATCCTGCATTGTTATCGTCGCTCCGGTAAGTCTATAGATTATATTATATATTAACAAATATTCTATGTTACCTATAAAACTTTTAATTACATAAGAAACTTTGTTCCGTTCCTTCAGATAAATGAAGGAGATATTGTATTTTTGTTACACCTGAAGAGGCTCCACGTCGTGGAGCGAAAGCTCGTTTTTTTCAAATAAACATAGATCAGTAGATCGAAACATAACATCTACGTAATTAATAACTCTCTGATCAAAAACTCAACATCTACATATATGTTTTTATAGGATGTTTAAAACAATTCCAAATGTTGTTTCATGGAACTCTAATGAGTAATATTCTCGTTCTTCATATAAAAATATATGATTCCACAGAAAAGGGAAATTTTCGATGCGCAGATATGCCGAATAAGTGAATGTGTTTATAACAATGACAAATGTTGTTTCATGGAACTCTATTGTGTAATATTTTTGTTCTTGAAATGAAAATAAATGATTCCACAGAATAGGAAAATTTTGGACGAATAGATATGCTGAATAGAAGAATTTTTTATACAAATTGTTTATAACAATGACGAGTATGCCAAATAAAAGAATTTCTTTAATAAAAATTCTTTTTAACAATGTCAAATTTTGTTTCATGGAACTCAAATGTATAATAACCTTGTTATTTATATGAGAATAAATGATTCCACAGAAAAGGAAAATTTTCCATGCACAGATATGCTGAATAAAAGAATTGGTTTATAACAAAAACAATTCAAAATGTTAATAATAAAAACATGGTGTCATGTTGTTTTCTATATTGTCCATAATCAATTCTTCTCACTATCAAATTTTTTGATCATAGCGCCCAGACGAGATATTTTCCATTTGTATAGAGATTGGAGAAAACATGGTATCTAAAACTTTCAAGAAATGATCTTTCGCATATTCTGATAAATTCAAATGACCTCCGCTCAAAAGTTACCTACTCTCAAAATCGACCTACTCCTGCATAGTTGGCTCTAAAGATGATTACAAGATGTTCACTTAAGTTTCAGCGTTCTTTCCTGAAAATATTGTTGATAATTTTTATTTGTCTAATCGAGTAATTCGTTGATAAAATTATTACAAATATGTGACTATGTTAACCCAATTATTTAATCTAAAGATCTAGATCCTGGGGGAAGAGAAGGAACAGTTGTAGGTTGGGGAAAAACAAAAGAGGGCGGAAAGAATTCTGGTGAACTTCATGAAGTTCAAGTACCCATATTGACTCTCACACAGTGCCGCAAAATGAAATTTGAAGCCCACCTTATAACTGATAACATGTTATGCGCTGGACGTACTTCTCAAGACGCGTGTCAAGGCGACAGTGGTGGTCCCCTACTTGTAAAAGTGGATAATAAATTCCAATTAGCAGGTAAGATTCGATAGGGTAAATGTACCAGTGGTCGGACAAATAATGTTATTCTCATATTTGAATTATGTCAGGCATTTATTTGTTTATTTTTTCTAGCAAAGCTTCGCATTTTTGGACTTTATCTGTGTTGTCAAAGTTATTTCTGCCCTTAGTTTTGAAGATAATGTGGTTTTATAAGAAATAAAATGTTTTTCGGAAAAACATGAGAAACACCAGTGGTCGGACAAGATTTTCAGTAGTCGGACGGCATGTATCCAATAGTCGGACAGAATTTCCAACATGC
>WSXT02114411.1:0-11110 GCA_011762715.2 Neuroterus valhalla
ACTGAGATACTCAAGAAATCTCAAAAACTGAAGAGGAGCAAATCGACACGTCCGTCACCGACCGATGCCTAGAAGGTGGTGGTTACATTTTCAGATAAGAGAATTAATTTACAACTGAAGAAAAAATGAATCTCCAGTAAAATAGTCGAACTTTCAACCAAATGGATGAATCAGTTCAATTTCTATAAAAAAAAATTAATTTTGTACCAAAAAGATATTTATTCCACAGAAAAGAATATAATTTAAAGTAGAGAGGTGAATCCTGTATTAAATTACTTTTTGGGAAATTAATTTAATTTTCAAACCGAGCAGTTCAGTTTTCAACTGAGACTATTAAATTTTCGATGGCATGGATAAATTTTCTTCCGGGAAAATTATTATCCTGAAAAACATGATTTAAAACATTATTGTCGGATTTCTGAGTTGACAAGACAAATCATTTAGGAAACACTTTAATTTTCGAAAAGAAAAATTGCATTTTTAACAAACAAATTTATTTTCAACCAAAAAAGATGAAATTTGTAGTCAAGAAGGACAAATTTTGAACAAACGGTTGAATTTCAGAAAGAGAAGATGAATTTCAACATCAGCTGAATTATTAACCCATAGTTAAATTCCAATTTACAAAATATGCATTTCCAACTTGACAGTCAAGTTCTCAAACAAAAAAATAAAATAGTTAACCAAAATCAGTTGCATTTCCAACGGGAAAGTTTCTCTCCAACCAAGAAAGATGAATTCAACTTTGAACATAACAGATAAATTGTTAATCAAGTTGTTGAATTTGTAAGCTACAAAATGAAATTTTAACCAAGTAGGTTAACTTTCGGCCATGAGACCTATCTTCAAAAAATATATGAATTTGCGACTAATGATATAAATTTTCAGAAAGATTGATTCAAAATAAAGTAGTCCAACTTTTAACCAATTATTTTAATTTTTTTGAAAAAAGATGTATTTCCAATCAAAAAGTTAAATTTCCAATCAGAAAAAAGGATTTTATATAAAGAAATCAACAAAGCAGTTCAAATTTCAACCAGGAAAAAATGAATGGTAGAGAAGATTAGTAAAATTTTCTTAATTTTTTCACAATAAGATCCATGTTGCAAGAAACACGAAATTCAAAACAAAATCCTTGAATTTTCAGTCACAAAAACGAATTTGCAACAATACCATTAATTCTTTAACAAAATTAAATTGATTCTTATAACCGAATACCCAACTTGACGAATTATTCATAAATGAATAAATTTATAATCCGAAACATCCTGATTTTCAATCCAAATCGACGGAAATTCAACAGAATAGTATAAGGTTTGTGGTAAAAAAATAATTTTTCTAGAAAAATATTAGAATCATTAATGCAAAAATATAAGTTTTTAACCAGAAAGTTAATTTTCTGCCGAAAAGAACATTTTCAATAAAATAATTAAATTTTGAAGAAAAAAATTATAAACTTTTCACTGGAAATAGGAAAGTTAAATATTCCGTTAAAATAAATAATTTTCAGAAAATTACAGAGCGGGAATCCCCGACGGAATATTTGAATCTTCAACCTAAAAAAGAAACAAAATAATTGAATTTTCATTCAAAAAAGGAAATTTGTAATGGGAAATTTAAAAGTTAAATTTTCGATTAAAAGCGATTAATCTTCAGCCAAGAATAGATTAGTTTTTAATGACAAAAAATTAGATTTTCTTACTGCGTTTCAAATTCGTTTGTTTGTTTGTTTGAGACTGGATTTTCTCTCGAAGAAAATCCAACTAATTCATTGCAGGTTAAAATTAATATTTTCTTTTTGAAACTTAAAATATCCGATTGAAAAATCATACTTTTTCAACTGGAAATTCGAATGTTTTGTTGAATATTCATGTATTTTGTTGATAATTCATCTTCCCTGGAAGGAAATAAATCTCCTTAGGTAAAAAAAATACTTGTGATTGGAAAATAAACTATATTTAAGTATTTTTCTATCTTTTTCGGTGAAAGTTAATTTCTTTTGTTGAAGATCCAAACTGGAGTTGAAACTTCATCTCCTTAGATAAAAACTGAACTTCTTTTGTTGAAAATTCCTGTTTTTTAAGATTAATTTCTTCGAATAAGATTGTAACTGCTTTTTTTGAGATTGACAATGTCTTGCAGGAAACTATTAGTTTTTTACTTTGAAGTTTAATAATTTGATATAAAATTGAACTATCTGCGTAAAAATTAACCTTGTTTCCGAATAATTCAACAAACTGGTTCAGATTGAACTATTTTTCGATATTAGGTATTTGGCATAAAATTAACATTTCCTTAGAAGAATTATATTTTCAAGTTCAAAAATTCAACTTTTCTGGAGGAAGTTCTCCTTTTTAGCCTAAAAATGTGATAGTTTTGTTGCAAATTTATTTATTTTCTTCAAAGTTCTTATGTTTTAGCATAAAATTTTCATTTATACTTGAAAAATTAATCTATTTGATTGGAAGTTTATATTTCAATGAAATTCTATGATTTGGTAAGAAAATAAAATTATTTCGTTAAAAACTTACATTTTTGCTAAGGACTCATATTTTTGGTAGAAGATGAAATTATCTTTTTAACCCAAAATCAAACAATTTGGTGGGAAAACATCTTTCTCGGTGGAAAACTCAGCTATTTAGTTGTAAATTAATTTTTTTGTAAATTTATTAACTTGGTAGATATTTATTGATTCCTTTGTGAGATCATATTTTCAGAAACTCGCGTATTTTGTTTGAAATTCGTCTTTTTGGTGGAGCATTACTTTCCTGGTAGAAAACTTATTTTTTGGATGGAAATTAAACTATTTCACTAGGAGTTCATAATTTAACTGTTTTGCAGGAAATTCATCTTTTCGTCTAGGGAATTCAACAATTTGGTTGGAAATTAAACTGTTTGGATGAAAACAAATTTTGTTGTTGAAAACTCATATATTGGGTATAGAAATAAATCATTTTGGTAGAAAATTCGAAGAATCGCTCAAAAATTAGACCATTGTTTGAAAATTTACCTGTTGTATAGAAAATTGTGTTTCTCGGAGAAAAAAAAACATATTTTTGGGTTAAATATCTAAATTGGCAGCCAAAAAATCCGAATTTTCTGCTTGAAAATTTACATTCATGTCTTGTTAAAAGTTCTCCTCTTGAATTTATTTTGATTTGGAATTCTCCTTATTCATACCCTTCTATCCAATTCTGCCGTGCCTTAGAATTAGCGTTGTGTTTAATTTACTCCAAAAATTATTATTCTTGATAGGTAACATTTCTCTCTATAGAAAAAGGAAAAATACAGAGGTGTTATTATTTCTGAATTAGATTATAGTGATATATTTTTTTATAACCTGGATAACACCGACAGTCTCGCAAACGTTTTGAAAACGTTTTATGGCAAACGTTCAAAAGTTTGTAAATTTTGGTGATAAAAACGTTCCCAGAATGTTTTCAAAACATCGGATACGTTTGCACATTTTTGATACTTTCACTGGACAAAACTTTTTATAAGCGTTTTGAAAACATTTTGTAAACGTAGACCAAGCGAAATTTGAGCAGAATAAATTTCAAAATGTCTCTAAAATGTTTGCAAGATATTTATCAAACGTTAATCCAACGTTTGAGAAACGTGTAAAGAACGTTTTGAGAGGGTTTGAAGAAAGCTTGGTCGGAAAAAAAGATATTTCTCAGTAGCTCATATACTTTCATTGGTATTGAGACAATACTCTGATTCCAAATGATAACTTTTCCGTGTCTTTTCTTATAAAAAAATGTTTGAAAGTCGTTTATAAAGTAATCATCATAGTTTTCTGCCACTTGCGCGAAAGATCACGCCATCTATTGGATACATTTTTTGACCAAACGTTTACAAAAATTTGGAATACGGTTGTAATTTCGATCGTTTTGAATTTTACTTCTCAAACGTTTCCCATACTCCTTTTGAACGTTTACCAAACGTTTACCAAACGTTTTACAAACGTATTGAAAACGTTCAAAATACGTGTTGAATTTGCAGTCACCCGAAATTCAATTGGTCAAACACTTTGGAAACGTTTGTAAAACGTTATCGGAACATTTTGTTCACTTGAGTCTCGAGAATCAGCGGAAGTATCCAGCGTTTTCAAAACGTTTCAAGAACGTCGCTATTACCGGAAATGACAAACGTTTTTGGTTTGTCGGAGAACGTTTGAAAAACGTTTGCAAAACATTTGTGTTACGTTTTGAAAACGTTTGGTAAACGTTAGACCAAGCGAAATTTGAGCAGATTAAATTTCCAAACGTCTCTAAAACGTTTGCAAGACATTTATCAGGCGTTTATCCAACGTTTGAGAAACGTTTGAGGAACGCTTCGAGAAGGTTTGAAAAACGCTTGATCGAGAAAAAATAATTTTTTCCAGTAGCTCATATACTTTCGATGGTATTTAGACGATACCCTGATTTCTAATGATAACTTTTCCGTGTCTTTTTTTATAAGAAAATGTTTGAAATCCGTATATATATAGTAATCACCATAGTTTCCTGCCACTTGCGAGAGAGATCACGCCATCTATTGTATAAATTCTTTGATCAAACGTTTACAAAACATTTGGAATACGATCGTTATTTCGATCGTTTACAATTTTACTTCTCAAACGTTTCTCAAACTTCTTTTGAACGTTTACCAAATGTCTTCTAAACGTTTGTAGAACGTTTGAAATACGTGTTGAATTTGTAGTCACTCGAAATTCTATTGGTCAAACGTTTCGAAAACGTTTGTAAAACGTTTTCGGAATGTTTTGTTTACTTGAGTCTCGAAAATCAGCGGAAGTATCGAGCGTTTTCAAAACGTTTCAAGAACGTTGCTATTACCGAAAATCCCAAACGCTTTTGGTTTGTCAGAGAACGTTTTAAAAACGTTTGCAAAACGTTTGTGTGTAACGTTTTGAAAACGTTTGGTAAACGTTCGACCAAGCGAAATTTGAGCAGATTGAATTTCCAAACGCCTCTAAAACGTTCGCAAGATATTTATCAAGCGTTTATCCAACGTTTGAGAAACGTTAGAGGAACGCTTCGAGAAGGTTTGAAAAACGCTTGATCGAAAAAAAATCATTTCTTTCAGTAGCTCATATACTCTTAATGGTATTTAGACAATACCCTGATTTCTAATGATAACTTTTCCGTGTCTTTTCTTATAAACAAATGTTTGAAATTCGTATATATATAGTAATCACCACAGTTTCCTGCCACTTGCGAGAAAGATCACGCCATCTATTGCATAAATTCTTCGATCGAACGTTTACAAAACGTTTGGAATACGGTCGTAATTTCGATCGTTTAAAATTTTACTTCTCAAACGTTTCTGAAACTTCTTTTGAACCTTCACCAAATTTCTTTCAAACATTTTCCAAACGTTTGTAAAACGTTTAAAATACGTGTTGAATTTATAGTCACTCGAAATTACATTGGTTGAACGTTTCGAAAACGTTTGTAAAATGTTTTCGGAATGTTTTGTTCACTTGAGTCTCGAAAATCAGCGGAAGTATCCAACGTTCTCAGAACGTTTTAAAAGCGCTGCTTTTACCAAAAGTTCCAAACGTTTTTGTTTTGACAGAAAACGTTATAAAAACGTTCACAAAACATTCGTGTCTTATCCGGGAACTGGTGTACGATTGACCTTAGTTTATTTTTGAAAATCTGTATCATATTCAACAATTCTGTATTTTTTTTACTAGAAGGATCGCAGTGCAAAAGGAGCCCAAAATTTCTTGAAATTAAATTTGTCACAGAAAAAGAGATAATTAGGGAGAAGAAGAATAATTTGTGCGTTTAGAAGAGTAAAGGAAATGATATGGAACAAAATGGTTTCATTTTTAATCAAGTAGTAAAATTTCAACCAAAAAGATAAATTTTCAATCATAAAAATGGAATGGAATGGAAATTTTGAAAAGAGGATGCAGGCTCTGTAACGAAGACCAGAAAAGCAGGAAAAGCCTACTTGGAGGGTAGAGGAGCTAAAGAGGATGATAGAGAAAGCAGAAAGCTCAAACGAGGAGAAAAGTGGAGAATCACGATAAGGAAGTATTGAGGAGAATTGAAAGGAAAGAAAGAGGAAAAGAGTCAAGAAGAGAAAGTATATAATATATGCAAATATATGCAATATATGCAAAGAGAAAATAGAGGATGATTTTATATGAGAAGAAAGGAATGAGCAGTAGAAACTCAGAAAAATAGGAGAAAGTAAAAGACAGAGAGGAAAAAGAACAAAGGGTAAGTATAGGTTAATACGGATAGGATGCATAATGTGGGGATGGGACAAAGAGGTAGAAGAATAGTCAAATATAAGAAGACGAAGAATATTAGGATGAAGAAACGGGAGGAAGGGAGATAAGAGATGGTAGGGAAGAAACAGTAAAAAAATAGAAGAAGGAAAGATTGGAGAATATCTATATAAGGGGGGGGGGGATGGAGGAAGGGCTACCAGGTGGAAGGTGAAAAAGGCATAGAGGGAATAAAATGGGCAGAAATATTTGAGGAATAGTGATGCAAATGTGGAAGGGTATGATGAGGAAGAAAAAAGATGAGGATGGGTTCGAAGAAGTAAAAGAAGAAATAATGGGAGAGAGAGAGAGCGAGTCACAGATAAAATCCAGACTAAAGTTTGGATTCATTGGAGAGAGGATGTGAAGGTTTGAGAGTGAGTAATGTGTAACAGGGTATGTAGAAAGGAGGATTTGACAAAACATGGAAAGAGGGCATAGTCGTACCAATAGTGGAAAAAAATAAAACGGACAAGGAGTCAGAGATTATAGGAGGTATGTACAAAATAAATATGTGACAATAGTATCAGAGAGTTCGAAGAAAGATGAAGATTGAAAAAAGATCATTCTTCTAAATCAAAGAGAATCAAGAAAGGGTATGGGAGTGATAAATGATAATAATGTACTAAATTATTTTATGAATAGGAATACCAAGAGGAGAGAGAATGGGGTGCTATGCTTGAAAAAGCAATTTTTGTGTATTTGAAGGTAACGTTCGACTCATTAGACAAGGGAAAGATAATTTGAGTTATGGATTAGAAGGGGATTAGAGAGGGTCTAAGGAAAAGAGAAGCAGAGATCTCTAGAAGAAGAAAAAGTAAGGTTAGAGTAGGAGAAAAAATATGTACATTGGCATATGGGCATGGCGTAAGGATGATGGTGGTGGTTAAGGAAGCCCAAGGGTCATACAGCGAATAAATTAAATAGGGCGAAGAAGGTTGAAATTATTGAAATGAGATTGTTTGATACGCTCGCATGGTTGATATTTGCCTATGGGGTAGAAATTGTAGGATGGAACGAGAGGAATAGGAGGGAGGAATAAGAAAGAGAAGTTGCAAGAGACATTAGATAGAGATTAGGGGTTGGCTGGAGAAGTGCGGATTATGTGGTAAGAGACGAGTCTCAAAGAGATAAATTGAGAACAAGGACGATAAGGAGGACATAAAAATTAGAAGAGAAACTAAGGGAAGGAGAGAAAAAGGAGTTGGTGAAAAAGTTCTACGAGGAAGTAGAAGAAAAAGGAAAAGGGCCGTACAGTAAATGCGATGATAGTAATGAAGCAGGGAGTTGTTTAGAGATCGAAGGATAAGAGAAGGAGGAGGTAAAGGCATTGAGGAATCGAAGAAGAGATAGAGAATTTCAGGTGATGGATAAATAGGCGATGATAGGGGAATCAAGAAAAGGCTGAGGGGAAGAAGAGATAAACATTAATAGCTAGATGGAAAATGAGACATGAAGTTGAGACAGCTATTGGGAGAAGGGTGAGAAG
The DNA here is from genome assembly GCA_011762715.2 of Neuroterus valhalla. Classification (NCBI taxonomy): domain Eukaryota; kingdom Metazoa; phylum Arthropoda; class Insecta; order Hymenoptera; family Cynipidae; genus Neuroterus; species Neuroterus valhalla. The sequence continues at coordinate 7,776 of WSXT02114411.1, forward strand.
AGGAAGTGCAGAGTATATTAATGAATAGAGGAGATACGACGGCACGGATTGGTAGGTTGTACGAGAGGAAAAGAGAAGAGGGGATAATGTCAAAAGAAAGTTAAGAGAAATTTGTAGGAAGAGAGGCTGGAAGAAGAATGAATGAAGGAGATGAAAAAAGCTAGAGGAGTTACAGAGGAATAATAAGAGAGTGTTAGGAAGGCAGAATGGAAGCCATAATTGTAAAAAAGGGAGGAGATACAGGAACGGAATACAATTAGAATTATTGGGAAAGAAAACTGGAAATTTTTTTAAGAAAATAAAGTTTATTTTCCACTCCATAATATTTGACAAGTTTGCTTTATCTTTATCTTCTTCTTCGCGAGGCTAAAGTATCTCTAACGTTTCCTCCGACTCGTCAATTATCCGTGATGAGAACAATTGTTGATCTCAAACGGACACAAACCAATTTAATGCCATTTCTGTTTAGTCGGACCAACAACGATCCGTCCTTTGCTCAGTGCTTATTGCCTCAATCCGCCAATTTTGCTTAAATTAATGAAGAGTAAATTACAAGATAGTTCTTCTCTCTTGGATGGTGATTCATCTTCAGGTCTATCATGAGACTAAATTTTGATCCGCCTCGAAAATAAAAAATACTATTATCATCTGAACCTACGGAGAGTATTATCGGCCTCACACTTATCAGATGTTCTCCTGTTTGTTCCCGATATCATAATTGTGGGAAGATAAGAAATGGAGGCGATTAACCCGGCCAATTCGAAATTATTACTTAGCAGACTTGGAGTTATTAAATTCAGCTATATATTTTATTTGACTGTTGTTCAAATAAGTTATTTTATGTAGAAATTTGTTTTAGCATGGTCGAAATGAAGGTTGTTATTTTTGTTACAATAAATTATCAAATAATTTATGACACTCCGGATCTGTCTTATTGTTTTTGATGGACCGTGTGACAAGATTAAATTGCTAAATAACTTCGTTATTATCAGAAAAATATGACATAACCAGAGAAAAATGAGTTTCCAAAGATTCATATTTCAGGCTCATTAAATACAAATATTAACCATGGTTATCTCTGACTTCATTCATTCTTTCAACATTGCAGCTCTTATGTTTGATACCTTATAAAATTGTTTTTCTAATTGAAGCAAAATGAACTTGTTCCTCTTCATCGAAAATACTTTATCATTATTTCTCGAGTTATTAATTTTGCAAAATGTTTCCGTTTTGGAAATCATGATGCACGATTTGAAAATAAATCATTTTAAACGACAAAATTTCAAGATCCTAATTTGAAAATGCTTCAATTTTTCTTCAAGTTTTAAATTTTTACGCTTTGAATTTCGTACCATTAATTTTGAGTTCTTAATTTGCAAATTTTCCCAACGGTGGAAATGGCATTAGATTTTCTTCTTCAGAGATTTCATCTTTTAGTAGAAAAACTTATCTAGTCACTTTGAATGTAACTGAATACTATATACTATTATCCTTTTTAATAAAATGTATCATATTCAGAATTTTTTTTAATTGGGGTAAAATTATAAGTTTAAATACGCAATTGTGAAATAGTTTACTTTTCGACACGTCATTTAAAACCTTAAATCCGAGAATGTTCGTTTTCCAGTTCCTCAATTTTCAAATGTTCAATTAGAAATTCTCACAAGGCTCCCAAGAACCACTGCTTTCCTATTAATCATCGAGATTTCTTCAATTTCAAAGATTAGGACTCAAAAACTTTAACTCTTTACTTTCAAAATTATCATAATTCTAGAATTTTCATTCACAATTAATGTTCCAAACCCAAGAGTATTTAATTGCAATTCCAAAAATTATATTCTTTTAAATGTCACATCGTTATATTTGAAGAATTTTCAATTGTGAATCTACAAAATCAAACTTTTGAAAAAAATGTTTAAAATTACGTACCTTTGAAATATGAAACATGAAAACTAAAATTATTCCAAATTTTTGTCTTCAAAATTGGGGATCTGAATCGTAGATCATTTTATTTGCAGAGTTGTTAATCCGTCAAGAAAACTATGTAAGTGTTAAGATGTACAAAAGCAAATTCTGTGATTCTGATAATAGGTACACTATCGAAATTGGTTTAGCTTGGAAGATTTGGAATTGGAACCTCAACATTTTATGTTGTAGTATATATATAATGTGTTTTTTTACATATTTTTTTATTCATATGTTTATTGAAATTAGAATTGTATGCATGTTTAATTTCAACTACGTTTCAAAATTACCCGGGTGTTTACAGCGCATGCGTGATAACTGTATGCACATTTTACATGGGAAGTAGAATGGTACAGCGCTCTTGTAAGAGCGTATTGAGCCGGAATAACCAAACCGGAATTTCCTCTCCTGCATGCAACTTTACACTATTCTTGTTATTTTTCACTGTGTCTAATCATTCGGAGTTCAATTTTACATGGCATTTTTTACAGCATAGTGAACAAGACTCACTTTTAATCTTGTATAATTTTGATAAAATATTGAGAAATAAATACTGCATAAATAAAAAATGTTTTGGATTATTTTTTCATGAATTTATACAAAATATCCCCCAATAACAAATGAAAAAAACTTAAGGTATGAATATATACTTTGTCTCACATCTTAACTGGCATAAGATATTAAACAAGTTCGGCTTGAATCTTGTTTTTAAAAACCTAATACTTACTAGAAGAAACGAAATTTGTTCGAATTCATATCAATGAAAGAAACCAATTTTTTGTTTTGATTTGAAAAAAAGTCTATTCATTTTTGAAAAGCTGAAAATATTTACCATATTGATTGAAATTAAAACTTTGTTTCGTACTATTTGTCTAGAACGCACTCAGCTATGTTTGGGACAGCCCCATCCGACTCTAAACAAGATGGCCGGACAATTTTGCTATGAATTCCTTTTGCAAATTCTCGCCGCATGGTGGCACTCCACGCACATGGCCCTGCTTTTGCATGAAATCCAATGGGAAACATATTTCAAAAATGTAACATTGAAACATTTCAGGAGTTTGAAGATGATTTATTTCAAAAAATATTTATTTTTGTTAGTAAAATTATTTTTAGGGGGTTAGTTAGATGCATAAGATTATGGATTGAAATAAATGGTTAAATAACTATTTCTCAATAATGTACACAAGTTTCATAAATAAGTGAGATTTAATTCTTGTTATCATCGAATAATGACCTCACGTTGTGTTAAATACGTAGAGAATATTTTATAAATTCTTACTATTAAAAACATTTGCTGAATGGGCGAAATAAATAAATATATCATTTGTGGAAGATAAATATTTTTGTACCTCCCCCGGAAAACTGAT
>WSXT02114422.1:0-11110 GCA_011762715.2 Neuroterus valhalla
TCAGAAAGGCATTCAGTGCGACTGTTTCAGTCTCCGTACTCCTTGCACAGTTCATCCCACAGTGCTGATTTTTCGTGCATAAATTCTATAAATTTGTTGGTATTGAACATTTCTCATCCCACTCTGCCGTGCAGTGTGTCACGTTCTACTGGAAAGTGGAAACAGTGTGTTGACTGACTCATCCCGCTGGTGACACACTATCAAAGATATAATATCTTTGACACTATGCGTTTTCGCCAGTCCGGTTTGGAGGGACCGTTTTGACCGGATGGTGACGACGTATTATTTCAAATGCGCACTGACTCACTTCCGGTTTTGCCGTACGCCTTAGATCTTCTAGACGTTGTGACGTGATTGAAAAAATTATTTTGAGATTTAATGTTCCATCGTTTTTGGACTAATATTGATATTTCCATTTGAAAATTGAGTCATTTTCATTAAATTTTTTTATTCATTTAAAAAAAAAAATGGTCCAGAGAAAATTTCCAGATCGTTTCGAAATGAAAAATTTTGTTTTTTAAAAAACTTATTCAAATCTTGCATGATTCGACCGTAAAATGGAAATCCTTTATCTTCAATGACTCATCTTTGAAATGCTTTTTGAGGGTTGATAGATTAACAAACAAAACAAAACAAAATTACTTATTACACGATTTACACAATGCACTAGGAGAAAGGTCATTGACCGCTCGACGAATTTGTGAAATTTTCTTTCAATTTCCTATTGGTTTATTATTTTTTCACTAGCACAAACTTTACATATAAAAATTTATTATCAAATTTTTTTCAATTTTCAAATCATAAAAAGGAGATACAAAACCAAATCAACATTTTCTTGATCTGATTTTGGATGTCAGCTCGCTTTCTCTTCCTTAGTCCAAACAATCCTGTCAATTTTCGCATCTTCACATGGCCCGGATCGACAAAAATTAAACATTCATCTAATTGATTTTTTGTTCAAACTTCCAGGTACAAAAAGATAGAAACATCTCAGATGTATAGCTCAAGAGAAATTTATTTAGAAGAGAGTTTCCACATTTTAAACTTTTTTTCTGTTTAGATTCTCCGTACAAAAGAAGTAGAATTTTTTTTCTAATAATTAGAACAGATCAGTGTTTGACTTCCGTGAATCCAGATTTTCCTGTGATTATTTTACAAAAAGTGATTGAAAATATTGAGAAAAAAATTGGAAATAATTATCTTAAAATGTTAAAATGGCAATGACGAAAGTTTGTGTCCACGAGAATTCAAGTACTGATAGTTGGTACAAAAGAAACAATAATTGATTCTTTACTTCTCACAGCTCATCCCTCTCTACGGCTGCGTGTTTTTTGGATGCACTGCTGCTTCTTTCTTTACAGTGAGAGCTGCCTCGAAGAGTCCTGATGTCACATGGTCCCAGAAAAAAAATCCGGAACCTTGGCAAGAATATGCAAATAAGAGATACAAGGTATGTGTTTTTTTCTTTAATAATAACTATCGTTATTTTTCACTATAACATTTTTTATGTTTTTATTCTTTTTCATAGCTTCTCGACCCAGCCGGGAAAAGAGGCTATCGTGATCATCTACCGAGACCCAAATCTATCTGGGATTGAAGAACAGAAACCGAAACTGGAAAGAACCTTCGCGTCAGTATTAACGCATTTTAAATGAGTAGACATACGTACAATTCTTGCATTATTAGTAATCTTACTTTATACATTACCATGTTCATAAATAAATATATATTGAGTGAATAAATATGATTTGAAGGTCCCTTCAGTGATTTTTATTATTATGAATTGTGTGCCACAATATTTAAAATTTTAAATGAATAGAGAAATTGTATGCATTTTTTACATTATATTCAAAAGTTAGGAAATTGAATATTTGAAGTAAAAACGGTTATTTGTTCATTTTAAGAACTCAGAGCACATTTTTAAATTAGTTTAAAAGTTTTTTATTTTATGAATTGACATTGTAACTAAAGCTTCCGAACTTCCGAACATGTTGACACTGCGTATCGAAACAAAAAAATGAATGCAGACTGGCTATTCGGCGGACGATTTCGAATTCCCGGTTCTTCCCGGTCAAGTTTTACAATTTTCCCGGTCAATTAGAAGTAACATATTTATATTTGTCGAAAAATCCCAACCTTTTTTTTTATTCATGACGTTCATTCTAAACATCCTTTAACACAACAGATCAAACAATGCAAAATAAATGAATTTTGAAAAGAATACTCAAATTTTTAACAACAAAAAATAATTTTTTTTACATAAATTAGAACAGTTAAACTTGCAATCAAAAAAATCAATTTACGATAACAAGAATAAACGGATTCCCAACTAAATAGTTCATTTTTCAATGAAGAAGATGAATTTTCAAATAAAAAGATAAATTTTTGACAGGAGCACTTCAATTTTCAACCATCAAGGTGAATAGTCAAGCATAAAGAATAATTTCCGAATGGAAAGAATAATTTTCCAAGAAAAAATACGTTTCATCAAAATAGTCGAATTTCGAACCCAAAATATAATTATTTTCCTCCCAAAAATGGAACAGTAACATTTTTAGTTCAACAAAACAATTATAAGAGTTCTATACTAAAAAAGAATCTTGAACTGAAGGAGCTGAGTTTTCAAACATATAAATTAACTTTAACTGAAAAAGATAAATTGTGAACGAAAATTGTAATAATCAAGTTTTAAAGTAAAAAAAGGGATGTTTAACTAAATAAATTAATGTTATCTGAAACTATGGAATTTTCAATTGGAATAAGTTAAATTTTCAGTTAAAAAAAATTACTTATAAAAATACTAAATTTCAACAAACGAAAAAAACTAACTTTCAACAAACGAAAATAACTAACTTTCAAACAAATTATTTCAGTTTTACACAAAATGATGAATCAAGTGAAGTTGTAGATGCTACACTGAAGTAGTTGAATTTTAAACCAGAAAGACAAATTCTTACCTGAAATGATGAACATTTACCAGGAATAATTCAATTCTTGACGAAAAATTAATTTTCATGCAAAAAAAAAATAAATTTTCGGCAAAATGGTTGAGATTTGAATCATAAAAATGGAAATTTCAAACAAAAAAGGAAAAGTGACATTTTTGTCGACTAACATGAAAAATGTTAAAATTTATAACTTGAGTTGTTAACCGAAAAGAAGAACAAAATGTGTTAAGTTTCAACGAAATAGTTGAATTTTCAATTCAGACAAATTTTCACATAATTATCGAATTTGGAAATAGAAATAATCATTATTTTACTAAAAATGAAACAGTTAAATTTTCAGTCAAAAGTAATTTGATTTAACAAAAAAAAAACTGATGAATTTTCAGGTATAATGATGAACCTTTAGATAAATAGATGCATTTCAAGCAAGAAGATACATTTTTGACCATGAAGAATAATTTTCTACAAAAAAGGCAAATTTTCCTCAAAGTGAATAATTTCTCAAGGAAAAAATTTAATTTTCCAATTCAAAAACCAATGTTCAACCAAATACCCTAATTTTCGCTAACAAAAGATAAATTCATTTTTAAAAAAGTGGTTACAATTTCAACCAGAGGTGAATCAAAAAATTTGGATTATCAACAAACAAGTTTAAATTTAAAAAAAGTAGTTGATTTTTCAACTAAACCAATTTTGAATTGGAGGAACGATATTTAAAAATCCGCTCTTCTAAATCCAAATTATAATTAGTTTAAAAAGTTCCCGTTCCAATGAAAAAATTCCCTGTTCCAAGTCCCTTTCCTAAAACTCCTAATTATTTTATGACAGTCCCTGTCCCAAGTCTGATGGAGGAGGAAAAGAAGATAAAACGTGATAAATACATTTTTCTGTAAAAATCAGATAATAATTCTTTCTATATGTTTGGACTTTCATTAATTCGATTATAAAATTTGAGTGAGCTAAAAAAATCTCATAGAGCAATGGAAAAACATAAAATTCTTCCTCTCATGATCTCTTTTTGAAACATAAAAAGAAAGCGGTCATTTCTCGTATTTTTTCGGTTGAATTTTCAAGTCTAGGTTGAGTCAAGTCAATTCCCGGTTTTCAAATAAATTCCGGGTCATTTCGCCACCCTGGAATGTCACACTTGATTTTTGCAAAAATACTGAATAACCGAGAATAAGTAATCATGTAATTGACGTCACCTTAATCACAAAAGGTCCCATTAAAAAATTTTCAAATTTAGATTAGAAAACATTTTTAACTAGTATTGACTTATTTCCAGTCAAAATAAACTTCCTTTAACTTCCTCTGCAAGATCCTATAATTAGTTTCCGTATTCTTGACACGTGCAAATTTCCTCTATCATAGAAATGCAGGAGACAATTATTCGAAAGACGAAATTGTTCACCGAACGTAAAGAAGTTCCAGAGCGCATATTGAATTGTTTAATTACCTACAATCCTAAATTACCATTGTTTAACATATTTAGAACAAAGTCTTTTGTCGTGTTCAATATGAATAAAAAATTATTTAGAAGAGATTTAAAAATATAATTTTCTCTAACAATTGTTTTCAATTGTTAGTTACATATTTGGAAACACAAAGAATTAGATGCGAGGTATTAAATTCATTAAGCAATCTTTCAGAATTCAATAATAGAATCAATACTAAACGCAATGAAAAATGAATTACAAACAAATAAATTCAACGATAAACTGTTAAAATTAAAAAAAAAAAATTGGTTTCTGACAAGGGGCCGTTCAAGTAATGTGTATTTTCTATGGTTGCTTTTTATAATATTTTTCTGTTAAAGTTTGAATTTATTCTTCACACTTCATTTTGCCTCTCCAAAACATTATAACTACAATTTGCAGACGTTTTAATGGTAATTCGCTGTATTATTAAAAACTTAAACTAAAAAATTATATGAAATTCAAAAATATTGAATAAAAATGGTATAATTTATAATTTAAAACCATTTTGAGTGGAAACGATGTTTTTAGATTCCTTTTCTTATCTGCATTAAACATAAAAATACCATTTTATGAAGAATATCTTTCTCTCAACAAATCCGTCAGATTATAATGTCTTTTCCATGATCAGTCAGAAAATACCATATGCAAGAACCTCGCAACCAAAGTTTATTTATCCCACCGTGCACTTATCTTTAAATTTGAAGTATACTCCTTGATTCAGATGTAAAAAAAAAGTCAAAGATTTGTTCTTAATATAATTTATTTATAAATAAATCGTGCGAATGCAGATGCAATAATGAAAACGACAAGAAGCGGTATTACGATCTGAGTTCTCAACATTTGCCACCGTCTCGATAAAAACACGTAATTTGGTAATAACAGTTAAGATAATTAGGTTACAATATAATATAAAGTTGCATCTCCATCGTTTTAACTCCTCGTTACGACCCAACTTTTATTTACCAATTAATCTTCTATTTATAACTCGACGTCGCTTTATTATAGTAATAATAATAATATATTAGCTGTATAATTACAATAATCATTATTATATAATATAATAGCAATATTTCGCAATCAACATAGTTAAGAGACAGATACGATAATATTCGTTTGTATAATCGCTTTATTTTATTCTTTTATCAATATTTAAATATCTATTTACGTTAACAACTAAAACACGAGGGACCGCTGGACATTAGACAATATCTTAAGACCTAACGATAAAAAAAAACAACCTCCGTCAAGCGATTACTCCCTATAGCGTTCCGTTTAAAATCTCAAAACCATTTTCTCACTTTTTTGTTTCTTATAGACTTTCTGCGTTGGGCACAAAACGGAACACCACGGCGTCCTACATACAAAAAAGGGGGAACAGTGAATGTTATTTGCTTAAAAGGTCGCTGATCGAGTAATGATAGTTTTGATAATAGGGCATTTAATGGTCATTCGTTAATACCTAAATATTTGCCACTTCTCGATCAAGGGCTGAGTATCGTCGAGAGGAGGATGCTGGAGAAGGAATGAGAGTTTCCAGAGGAACGATATCGAGACAGAATCACAAAATCGATCATTTTCGATTACAAAATGGGAGATGTTTCTTTCCACTGCAGACTTTTTTGCATTTCCATACAATATTTCACCGTCGTTTGTCAACGAACGATTTGAATAATCGCTAGGTAGTACTGATTCTTTTCTCCCGTTTATTTCTTGCTTGGACATATTCATTACTTCAGAATATTTCAGTTATCGATCAATCGAATCTTGATTCTCACTCGAGTCGGTGTCCTCGCCTGTGAAATGTTGATACGATGAGTTTGATGTCCTCATAGGTTGTTGTTTCGCCTGTCTATTCAAAGTTTTGCTCCATCTGTCGAAACGGCTGTTGCCAGAATCAACCGCGATGTCTCGTATTCGTTGCCTTCTTTATACGCACTTTGAGCGTATTTCTTGGTACGCTGCTAAAAAGCCATCTCTCTAGAACACTTCTCATTTTTCCCTCTTTACTGTCGACTCTTCAAGAATTACGAATGCGTTGCTTATTCCTCCTTTACAGGCTCTGCCTTCTTACCCAGAGGTATAGCCGCCTTCACTCTGCAACAATTTATTAACATTAGAAATCAGATTTAAGATACAGGGTGATTAAACAATTATTAGGAACAAGTTCTTGGCCATTATTATAAATTGAAAATGTGGATTATTCATTAAATTTTTTTATTACACATTCTAAACTATTTTCATAATTTGTTTATTCAATTATCATTACATTATTATTTCAATAATTTTTTATTAAATAAAATCAAGACTTACGAAGCTGAAAAATGTGTTATTCAAACCTCGTTTTTAGTTATTGTTTTTGACCAGAAGAAAATATTGAAGTTATTTGCTTCGTTGGTCTACCGGCTGATTCTGTTATGTGGAAACTGGTTTCCATTTAATTTAAACATTCGAAGCTCATGAATATAAGGTTAAAAGGTACAATTATAAATTGGAAGCTTCCCAATTCGAATGAGTTAAATTCAAAGAGATTCAAAATTGAACAAAATTTCAAAATTGCACAATTTTTCAGGAAAGTTCGAAAGCCTCCGAAAATAAATGAATAAAAATTTTATGGAGCCTTTAAAATTAGACGATCTCCAAATGATAATCACGTAAAAGTTTCCTCTCTGATACACTCACCCAATTTCAAAAAAGAGCATGGAGAAATAGAAATTTAAACAAAATATTTTTCTTTGTGATTAAAATTTAACTGTTGCAACTTTGAAGCATTAGGAATCGGATAATTTTTTTTTTCTTCAAACTAGATATAATTCTACAATATAGAACCAAGAAACCTTTGACGATGTTCAACTTCGATTTCGAAACTTGCAAGTTTGATCGATTTCAAAATTTCCACCCGACAAAATTAAACAATATCCGAAAAGGAACTAACTGTAAAATTTTCGATTTATAATGGCCTGGATTATATACAAATTCAGAGACTAAAAACGAAAGAATATAATTTTTATAGTTGAGCTTTCTATCATTTCAGAATTAGGCATTCAAAGATTAATAATTTCAAGTTGGAACCGTAGAAATTTCAAAGAACTAATCATATTTCTGGTCAAAAAATTAATTAACCGTCATTTGCACCGTTCACAATTGAATCATTTTAATCTATAAAACTCTCAAGGTCTTTTTAGTTCTTTTTTTATTCTAAAAACGATGAAATTATAATTCGCAATCTCAAATATCCAAAACAGCAACTAGCATTATGAGATAATTAAAATTGAACGAATACAAACTCCCTAATTGAACAATACTTCTTTTCTAAATGTTGAATACTTGCGTCTACTGCTCTATGGAATGGTATTTATAAATATTTTTCATGTGCAAGATACATCCTACTTAGAGTAAAAGAAAACATATTCTGTTTTTATTATTTATTAACAATGATAGCCAAAGAATGTGAGACAAACGTTTGATACCGCAGTAATTGACGATTTCAAATTCCCGGTCATGCTTTTCAATTTTCCCGGTCAACTAGGAGTAACATATTTATATTTGTCGCAAAACGCAAACATTTATTTTTCTTTATAACGTTCATTCTAAACAACCTTTAACACAACAGACGAAATATTGCAAAATAAATCCATTTTAAAAAGAATAATCTATTTTTCAACAAAAAAATATCATTTTTTAACAAATGCGATGAATTTTCGCATAACATTATGAATCTTCAACCTGAACAGTTTAATTCCAAACCAAGAAGAGGGATTTCAAACTAAAAAGATAAATATTTTACTGTAGCACTTCAATTTGCAACCACGAAGGTGAATATTCAAATAAGGAGAATAATTTTCAAATAGTAAGAAAAATTTTCTCATGAAAAATAGAATGTTTCAACAAAATGGTCGAATTTCGAACTCAAAAAATTATTATTTTTAACCAAAAATGGAACAGTAACATTTTTAGTGTAAAAAACCAATTTCAAACCAAGCATAAGAGTTTTATACTAAATCAAAGAATCTTTCTCTGAAGGAGGTTAGTTTTCAAACAGATGAGTAAATCTTTACTGGAAAGATTATTAGATGAAAATTTGGTCACTCAAATTTTAAAATGAAAAAAAATGTTGAACTAAACAAATAGATTTTTTAAAGAAACTATGGGATTTTCAATTGGAATAAGTTGAATTTTCAGTTTAATGAATTAATTATAACAAAAAAAATTATTTTTCAACAAACAAAAAAAAAACTGTCAGAAAAATTATTACATTTATGCACAAAATGACGAAGAATCAAATGAAATTGTAAATTTTAACTGAAGTATTTGAATTTTAAACAAGAAAGACGAATGTTTAACTCAGATGAACATTTAACATTTAACAAAAATGGAATAGTGACATTTTTGGCTTGGAAAATTAATTGTGAACCAAACATAAGAGTTTTCAACGAGATAAATCTTCGACCAAAATGAAAAATGTTTGACTGGATAACTTGAATTGTTAACCGTGAAGAAAAATGTTTGAAGAAGAATATTAACTCCCGAAGAAAAAGATCATTTTCTACAAAAAATCGATTTTTCAACAAAATATGTGAAGTTTCAATGAGATAACGAGATCAATTTTTCACTAAAAATGAAACAGTTGAATTTTCAGTTTGAGTAATTGATTTTCAACCAAACTGATAAATTTTCAGGTATAATGCTGGATGTTCGAATGAATAGATGTATTTTAAGCAAAAAGATGAATTTTTGACCATAAAGATGAATTTTTGACCATAAAGATTAATTTTCTACAGAGAAGGCAAATTTTCCACAAAGTTCATTCTCAAAGAGATAGTTTGATTCCCAAATTAAAATATCAACGTCCAACTAAATACTTGAATTTTCAAGAAAAAGATGGATTGGTTTTTAAAAAGGAGTTACAATTTCAACCAGAGGTGAATTTGGAATCGAAAAAATGCAACTTTAACAAGAAAATTTGATTTTCCACAAACAGGTTTAAATCCCAAACAAGTAGTTGATTTTTAACACAAAAAGGATGAATTTGCAATGAACAATGTAAACAAGCTTTTTATCATAATTAAGAGATATTCCTTCTTCGGAATACTACTTCTACTCTTACAGACTGCTTGAAGTACTTTATTCATTTAAAATTAAGAAGAGTGAACTTTAAAATCGAGACGAATTTTTGATTGGAAGAATTTTTTTTCAAGTTCTTCTCTCCTAAATCCGAATTATAATTAGTTTAAGAACTTCACGTTCCATGTAAGAAATTCCCTGTTCCAAGTGAAATTATACTTCTTCACTGAAACTCCCTGCCCTTAAATAAAAACTATAATTATTTTCTGAAATTCGCTGTCCCAAGTCAGATAAACAAGGCAAAGCAAATAAGGCGTGATAAACACATTTTTTTTTAAATTGAGTTTATTCTTATTTCTGTAGGTTTGAAATATCATGAATTCGATTATCAAATTTGAGTCAGCTAAAAAAATCTCACAGAGCAAAAAATTTGCGAAACGCTTTTCTTATAATGGAAAAAGATGAAATTCTCCCTCTCATGACGTATAGATATATTTAAATATTTTGAGAATCAGATTAAAGGAGCGTTACATTCTTTAAATCAAATAATAAGATATCTTTCTGATTCATAAAAAGAAAGCGGTCAATTCTCGTATTTTTTCAGTAGAATTTTCAATAATCTAGGTTGGGGCATTTAGCCTACTTTGAATGTAATTTATTGATTTTCAAAACTCAATCAAATAAATTTAAATAGCAAAATTAAAATCTTCAGTTTAAAAATGTTTATTTTTTGGAGGGATTAGGCGCACTTCAAGCGCTTTAAAATTCAATTAATCTGAGCATTAAAAGATCTGAATATTTAAAAATTTCAAGTTTGAGATGCAGGAATAAAAATTGAGATACTTGACATTTAGAAATGAAAGCCTCATAATTTGAACAATTTTATAGTTGAGATAGTAAAAAGTAAACAATTCGGAGTTTAGGCCTTGCATTTCAAAAACTTTAGAATTTAAAATGTTAAAATTCGAACATTTCAAACTCTCAAAGCTTTAAAATTTGAAGGGCTTAAAATTTTATAATAAATTACAACATAGGACAACACAAACATCGAAATTTTGTGTGGAATTTTGTAAGAGTCAATATAAGAGCAAAATATGGTAGTTTTTAATATTTTCCTTTCCGTTTGTTCTAAAAAAAAAAAAAAAAAAAATTATAGAAAAACTGTACTAAAAACTCAAATTTTCTTGCAAGAATTTGGACACTTCTACCAAACTTCAAAAAGAAATCACATTTTTCAACTTCATTTTAATGTATTTTATTATATTGTAAACATACTTCTCCACCATGGAAATTAGAACACGTAATATCAAGTGACACAGGAAGTGGTTGGATATATTTTTTCACTAACATTTTTTTTAATGATCGACATGTCTGAGGAAATCACGAATATCGTAGACATGTTTTTGAAATCGTAAACAATATTTCAAAATCTTTAGATGAAATATAAGAACATCGAATAATCGCTCATAATTGCGATGGCATTCTCAACTTAAAAAGAAATTAAAATACTCGGGAAAGAGCTTATGCAATTTAGGTCAGCAAAAATGTGCAATACTCGAAGAAGTATTTCATAAAAAATTGTTCCTCTGATAGAAGTCAATATATGAGAAAAAAACAAAACAA
>WSXT02114433.1:0-11110 GCA_011762715.2 Neuroterus valhalla
CTGACTTTCTTTTTATTCGTGTGTTATTTGGATAAAAATTCTCATTTTGATTTCTATGTCTGAATTTTGAAATTGCCGTAACTCTGAAAATGTTGTTCTTATAAAAAAAAATCATTCGGATAAATTGTTTCACTTTTTACGCATTACAAGAAAACATACTGACAATTTTTTAGTCTTGGAAAAAAAAGTAAAAAAAAAATGTTCGAAATTCTCCCCCTCTCCTTTTTTTGATCCAAAATAGCTGGTTAACGAACTTGACTTGCCTCTTTGGTCCTTCAAAATTGCTTTCAAAGCGCGATCGAATATGATCACTCTTTCGTAAGTTATCAAGTTCACAAAATATTTTTGATTTTTTTTGTGCGATAAAATTTGAAATTTTCGATTTTTTGAGAAAATTTGGCAAGTTGTATTGACGATCTTGTAGGGCTCCCAAAAAGAAACATTTTTTCTCTCTGACTTTCTTTTCAATCTTGCGGTATTTGGCTGAAAATTCTCATTTTCTTTTATGTGTTTGAATTTTAAAAATGCCACAACTCTGACAATTTTGTTTTCTTCAAAAAAATCATGAGGACAAATTGTTTCAATTTTCTTGCACTTTAAGAAACCATACTTACAATTTTCAATTCTTTGAAAAAAAGTCCAGAAAATTTTTCTAAATGCTCCCCCTCTCTTATTTTTCATCCAAAATATCTGGCTAACGAACTCATCCTTCCTTTTGCACCAATCAACAAGTGTGTCAAAAGCCGATTTGATCCGTCCATTTTTTCGTGAGTGATCGTGTTCACGGATGGACGGCCGGACGGACATAAGGACATACAGACCAACAGACAGACACCGTCGCCAAAACTTGATTTTCGGCTTCAGGGAGTCTCGAAACGTGGACATCCGTTGAAAATTCAAGATGTGGAATTTCAGACGATTCTAATACTTTCTCAATCCTAAATGATGAGAATGTAAAAATGCTCAAAATGCTCAATGCTCGATTTTTCATCCAAAATCCGATCCGACTATTCTTTCGAAAGTTATCGAGTACACAGATTACCGACTACGGACTACAGACTACAGACTACAGACTACACACAGCCTCCTTTACTGGAATTTTTCCAATCCCTTCTAAAAGTGTCATACAACATTTAGGGTTAGGAAATCGTCCTTCCCCTCTTCAAATTATAATCATTCTAATGGAAATTTGATCAAAATTCTTGAAGAAAGTCATCCTTTTTTCAAGTGGATTTTTGACTCATTGGTTGAAATTTGTATTCTCCTTGGTTCAAGATTTTTTTTTTTTTTTTTGAAAAAATTAGTTCTCGTATCAAAAATTAGAGACTCGGTTCGGAGTAGATTGGTTCACTTAAAAGTTCAATGATTTGGTTGATATTAAGATTTTCCGTTGAAATTGATCACATTTTTATGCGAATTCATTTAGTTTTGTTTAATCGAGGTGATTGAGATACATTTCGATGTATTTGAAGTCAAAAGACAAAGATCAAGTCTCCTTAGTGCCCCTTACGGAAAGAACTCCCATTTATTCTGGCCTCAACCTCGGAATGGAGGATTAAGCTCGAAAAATTCAGTTTAAGAACCAATATTTCAGCGTTCATTCAATGACTTTTTGTATATACTTCGAAACTTGAAAGTATAATCTGGAATTTTCAGATAAACACCCTGTCATGAAATGAAAAAATCTGAAATTTTGAGGTAAAACTCTGCTAACTCTGCTATCTACAGTAAACTCCTAACTTTCGGTTTAAAGTTTTTTTTGGTATTTATGATATGTTCCGATTCACACCCAATTCAGTTTAACATTTCGAGTCTTATCAAACCAGGGGGGTGACACGAATTTCGCTTTTGCATTGGAAGCGCGTGCCAGTTTTGTGAAGAGCGTCGAGTCGTGAAACATTGGCGCCACCTCTGCCGCGCCCGGTCTTCCCGCTGTCTGTTATTGTTTTGCATATGACAGCTCGTGTAAAACCATAATTCTATCGTATATTTCCTGTTTTTCATTTATTGACGGATATATTTGCAATGAAAATGAGAGGGCATCGATGTATAGCTTCGAACTGTCGATTAGGGTACGACTCAACCCGCTCTTTCGGAACGGAGAAAAGTATTTTTCTCCGTTCCGAAAAATGATGTTGAACGTTGGCAACATGCAACGCGGGACAAAAAGGATTTCATTGTTAAACCTGGACATGTGGTGTGCGAAAACCACTTTTTGAAGGATGAAATAATTTGGAGAAAAGAAGTTTTAGCTCCTGATGGATTGATGATGGCAGTGAGTATTATGATTTGTTTACACCTTTACACCGACGTCCTTTAACCTAAAATAATCGAATGGCTTTGACCGTTTCATTACTATATTGATTTTGAATTCAAATATTCTTCTTATTGCCGAACATTAAGAATGTTGTGATCATTGTGATAGTGTATAAATTGTTAAATTATAGTTTTAATAGCTTAAATTTTTCTGAAATATTTAATGACCCTTACTTTCCTTGAGAAAAATGTACAAGTATATTAATGACAGTTTTGAATTAAGCTAAGTTTTTACATCTATCTACAATTACACTCATTTATTATTAGGTTCAAGTATTACAATAATTTTGGATCCAAAAATAATGATTTTTTGCAGTCAGAATTGTGCAACAAATCCAAATGAAAGCTGGGCCTTGCCATCTCAATTTCCAAACTGACCTGAGTTTGACTTGATTCGCAATGATTTTCAAAGTAGCACAGTATTTTAAATCCCATGTTCCACGCATGCAAGCGATGTTTGAGCCTTCATAATGAAACAATATTTACAAGTTCGATAGAAAGAATTTGTCAAACGAACAATTTCGGATGTCGAAAAGGATAATTTTGCGAAAAAGAAAGTGGCAAAGTTTTGTAAAACGTAGTTTTGCTTAATTGCGTGAATCCCATAAATTATTCTGTTGTGCCCACATATTAAATGCTATACTTTTATTTTTAGAATATGTATTCGTAAAAAATTTAAATATATATAATTATATATATAAATCAATGTGGTATTTATTACTCATATATATACACTCCTACTTTCTCACATTCGGATCTTTCAGAACCATTAATTGGAAAAAATGTATATCTTTACATTTTGATTCAATTTTTGGATAAATAAATTACCAGAAGTACAGTTAAGTTAGTAACTTTAACACATACAATTTTATATTATCATTTCAGAATATAAGTTTATTTATTTTGAACTTTAGAGACTTCATCTTTGTATTTAACATTTTACTGCCTTCAAAATTTATAACCTTGAAAACCAACATTTCCAGTGTATGTAAGATATATTTTTCGATCCCCAATACTTCTTCAATCGTAGAAATAGTCGATCTTTGCTTAATACTAGCCCCAAGTTTTTAAAATGATCCAAAAACGTCCATAACATCACAAAAAATGCGAAAAATATTAAATCTGTCATTATTCTAACCAGCTTTCATTCAAATCTAAGGCGTCACGCTAGTGGCGCCAATGTTTTATTTTCTGCCGTCCTTCACAAAACTGACACGGCGCATTTGTATGGCAAGTCATCCTCCTGATCAAACTTAGTATGAAAACACAAAAACTTGGATTTTGAATCGGAATAAATGGGAAATATTTTTGTAAGGGTTTTTCAGATTTTATACTAAGCTTGATAAGATTCGGAATGTAATGCTCCATTGGGTGTGAATTGGGACATATCAGAAACACCAAAACGCTCAATTTGAAATAATTCAAAAATTGAATAGGGTATTTAATTTTTTTTATTTGGAATATATGGTTTTAAGAGGATTTCTTCGCTTTTCAGTGGTAATATGTCTTAGAAGTATATACCCTGGAGGTAAGATATATATCTGAACCAGCGTCATAGTTTCCGTTCGGCCCATTCCATTTTTTCTGATGAGTCCCCTTTAAAAAATGAAGAAAACCACACTGATTCTCACCGCATCCAAATCCCATTTCCAACATGGGTAACTCTTTTCTGTTTCAAGAAAATATAAATTTTTCTTCTTCTGTATACTTGAAACTAGTTCATTTTTTAAATGTAAGATGGTGACAAGAGTCTACGACAGCTCCTATACAAGTGTTATTTATTACTGTTCCATGAAAATAGTTACGTTTATATAACGTTTCGAAACATAAAAAGTTTTCTTATCAGGTAAGATTGATCAAATAAATGAAATAGCTGACGAGTAAGATATCAATGTGTGAAACATTCAAGTGCAAGTGCTCGTTTAAAAATTCTTGAAACTATTTGGTAGGGACCTGCTCTGCAATCAGAAACTTTTCTAGCCTTGTGTCTTGGAAAACTCTTCTTAGTTTCTCATCCGTTACAACAGAAATGATCATAATGTTGACGTCGCTTCTGCACTTAGTACACATGCTGATTATTTTACGTCTAGACTAACATTTTGCGATAAATGAGCTATTCGTATTCCGTTCTACAGGATGACCGAATACCCTGTCTGTACCGTCACGTGGAACGGCTACACAGCCATTCATATGTCTGAGTAGGATGACCATCCCGCTACGATTGCCAGTACCCATAATATCATAGAACACGCCTCAGAATGTATCTTCCACATCCTTTCTGTCATCATCATCTGGATCCAAGCATGTGCCAATAAATGACTCCCAAATTCCTTATTTCATCATGGAACATAATAATCTGAAAGATACTCATTTATACATTCGCACATGCGGATTTGCTTTGATATTTTCAATCAGAGCGACCTCCTGTCTACCATACGAATAAATATCAATTCCCGACCGAAAATCGACCTGATTCTCTATCTTTCTTACAGAACATTTTCTCTCCTTTGTTTCTGGTACACGTAAAATATCAAGCTTCCTTGCGTGCATTGTATCCCGCAATCCCTTCTTGTTCAGATCATTTACACTTCTAGCATTCCAAATACCCAGTTGCTATTCACCGCATGGAACTTCTCTGGGGTCATATTTTCGGCAACAAGAATGTCGATCCCATCCAACGCAAAAATATATGTGATGAGAATTCTTTATCCTAAGTTAAACTTGACCAACTTGGGAACTTCTAAAATTTTGCCCTCCGAAAGGTTTCTAGATTTCCGAAAGCAAGTTTTCCATGAATCCCAAATACATTGAACATTTTCTATGGAATTTTTGGAACTTACAAGGTAAATCAATTCTTCCGATTAACTTTTTGAACTTCCTTCAACTCCAAGATTCTATGGACTATCAATTTCTTCTTTAAACTTTGGATGAAGTGTACAAATCTTCCAAAAATTTCCTGCGTTTTCTCAAGAGTTCCAGAAATTCACACATACTTATTTGCGAATCTCAAATTCTACTATACTCATGGATGCGCTCGTGTACAACGTGAAGTGAATAAGAGATATATTTTAGGTTGGAAGTTAACATCTACTGCAGGTTATTAGAATTCAATATTCCGTAATTGCAGTTCCGAAATAATTTGTTTGTCAGAACATCCATTTTTTACGATTTTGAGATTTGCTCATTCGAATTTTGGTTGGCAATTCATCTTTTTTTGTGGAAGTTTATTTATTTTCCTTAAAATTGACGTCTTAATTTAATGTGATTTTTTTCTTTCAAAACTTGTGCGTTTGGTTTAAATATGGTCTTTTGATTTAGAAGTTTTATTGCTTTATTTCCGGTGTGAATGAATGATTTTTTAATTACGAACGTAAAAGTCTGCAAATCTTAATTTTCCGAATTTATGAAACTAGAATTATCAAACTGTCGACATTCCAGAAAAACAGCAAATTTATCTCAGAGAGCATTCATTAATTCCGAAAGGAGAAATTCTGCAGCCGTAAATTACGAAAGTTTTTTGGAGCGAAAAATTTCCTTTAAAACTGGTAAGAAAAATTTGTCATACTGCCCTGCACAGTTGTTCCTTTTATTCTTTATTTTGTTTTATAAATTCCTGGTTAGTTCGGCTTTGAGGATTTGTTAGCACTTGCGAATGCGTGAGTGGGGGCTTCTTGGACCTACAGCTAATGAGAATTTTACGGGCATACTATTATTAGTAAGGTGATTGTTTGTGTAATAGTAAATAATTATATACTTCAATGTGTATAGAAATTACGAAGTATTGGCAAAGAAAACATCCACCGCGGGTAAAGAGGCGCTGCTGTAACAAAACAAACATGGCTGCCTATGGGTTCCGGTATGCGTATGATAAGCATTAGTCCTAACACGTTTATTTATGTAATAACTGTATGAAAACAAACCATTTGTTGATCAGTATCTAGAATCTTGAGTCGTTTTAACCATTCAGAACGCGCATCAACAACGATCCTTCTTCCAACAAGATTTTTTACTCTAACAGTACCCACACCAAATTTTGTTGCTTTATGGAAACTTTAATTGGTGTTGATATGTTCTCTGGAGTCACAATTGACAACACAGTGCCTTTGCGAGTATCGTTTCCTTTTCTTTTGTTCCAGGGGAATTCCATTTCTAAGATTTTATATCAACCTAATCAACTTCTTATGTACTTCTAACTGATTATCTGACACAAAATAATTATTATCGCGTTATTTGAGTGCAACACGCATGTAAACAATGCTGCGTGTATCCCATAGGCATCCATCTTGGTTAGTTTGCTAGATGGCCACCAGTCTCGCATTGCAACTTTGAATTCCCAATAACGACTATTTTCGATAGTATTTTTGGAAGTGATCTTAGAGAATTGTTAAATGCAACGTAAAAGCAAGAAGATTTTAACATTCACGAAACAACCCGTCGCATCTCAAACTGTAGGACTAGTTTTATAAAAATGAGTGAAAATTTTTTGCGCTTCGGGTTCATTTTAATGTACAAACACATTGGCACATGAATACTTCAGTACATATATGCATGCCGCATTTGCGATATGTAAATTTGAGTATATTGCTGAAATTATCGAGTAAACATCATTTAACTAGGAGTGCATGCATTTAGTCTTGCCTGGAACTTTGAACCATTAAAGCCAAATATCAATAGATCTCCTTTACTCCACTCCGTGTGGTTTCGCAGTCGTGTGCACAAACGGATCATCAAAGCATTTCACGTATGCATGTAATGTGTGTTCTCTCTCAACTTGCTCCATTGATCCTTTAGTGATGTTAAGTCAACTTCAATGGCGTGATCTCTAACACAATGAGTCCTGAACTATCCATCAAATTTACTGAGTCTTGATCAATTCTCTGTATGCGAAGCTTTCAACTGATGTTGGTTTCAATTGCTTTCTCATTAACTTTTATTCATTATAAAAGCAATCATTAACTAGAGTTCCTGAAATTCTGACAAGCCTCTTGTCAGTTACAACGAAGGTAATCATACTATTATTGAGTAATTGATTCGACATTAATAAATAAAGGCTGACTATTAAAGGTAGGCTATAAAAGGCTGGTCGAAGATTCTTCCTCCAATTTGAATCAAGTCCGCGTCTGGCAGCTTCCGCGTGTGCTTGCTTCGGACTGTAACCCTCACTCAACCGAAAGTATTATTGACTATACAACACTGTGAAGTTTCTAAGGAAGAAATGTAAACTTCCATTCAGCTGATGGATTATAAATAAATAAACAGTGCATTATACGCTTCATCTTTCACGAGTCATTCTACACATGAATATAGTTTCATAGCTAAATTGTCCATTGATAAAGTCTCTATGGTTGAAGAGCCCTATGAGAAACAAATGATCCATGTATTGAAATTTATATCTACGCTTGTTTTCTGATCAAAGTAAGATAACAGTTGTGGTTATACAATCTTGTATAAAGAGGAGTAACCTTTAAGATATACAAAAAAAAGTAATACAGATTCGGAAATCAATCTGGCTCAGGAAATAAAATTTTTAAAAACAGATTGCATGAAGCATTCTCAAAAAATACAAATGAGTTATTTCAGGTGTAGAATTATCTATGTTCCGCAATCATCAAAAATATTCCCCTAGAGTCAAAACATTGAGGGCGTGTATGTGATTGAACCGGATATCTTGATCCATAGACGTGCTATGCTCGCCATGAAGGATCTTTGAAGCTTACAGGTTCCACGTCTCGGAACATTATTGACCATTTTTCTCCCACGAAGCCGAGACGGAGTGGTTTGATTATGAGCTCTGATTATATTTAAATCTGAGAGTAGGTAGCCGATAAAGAATTGTCTTCTCTTGGCCACATTCAGAGGTCAAGCCCTGAATCGATAAGGAGTTACTTGTTCCTGTTTTGGCAAGTCATGAATGAAGCAAATGCATGCATTCAGTGCTTGCTCAAGTTTAAGGTTAAGTTGTTCCGTTATGTCATCGTATAAAATGTTCTCATAGTCAAATTATGGAAGAATAAGGTTCTTCCAAAGAGAATTCTGGTTGGCGTGGGCAATGATTCTTTGTTTCTTTTGAGCTGCTGCAGCACCATCCAAACCAGCCCCGTGGTACGCTGCAATAAAAGTCTACTATATGTTGACCAAGGCCGAGTGGCGGCGCCACCCATATTCGTGGGCTACTACCCATCAAAGTACATAGCTTGCATGTAAACATTGATAAATTTTTATGAAATAAACAATATTGAATGAATATTTTGCAGTTTTTTATATAAAAGGAATGAGAGTTATGTTTTTGGGATTCCTTAACATTAGTTTCAGTGTCGAAAAAATTGTTGACTGCATATAATCCGAGCAAACATGGTTATATCACAGATATGTAGTTGCTTAAGAACACAATGTAACATGCTATATAACTGGTGACTTTCAGGTGACTAACCGGTGACGATAAATGTCCGCCTTAAGGTGATTCACTAGTTCTATAATATGGTTATACTACAGTTATGTAGCTTTTCAATGACAGATTATAACATGCTACATAACTGGTGAGTTATTGGTGACTCACTTGTGACGCAAAATGTCCGCCTCAAGATGATATACCAGTTTTATAACTGCTCTGTGACTCGGTTACGTGATATTTGTAACACGTATGTAACCATGTTATAAAGCTTAAAATTATAAAAAAGAATCCTTAAAAATATATATTTATACATAATACATGATTCTTTTCAAGATATACATGCATCTACTTATGATTAATTGGTGCATCGTAATTTTAAACCTTTAAATGACAATTAAAATATGACACGAAACGAGAGGAATCGAACGCACAACCTAACGCACGCTAAATCAACGAGCCTTAAAATTCACCTATTGAGACTAGTTGCTAGGAGCTTGAAAAAACAGGAATGGATTCTTAAGCACATGCAAATTAGAATTATATGTTCTGAACATTCTAATTTTTTGGTTTGCACCAAAAGTATGGAAATGAGATATCACAACATATGTTTAGTTTTGAGTTTAAAACTGAAGAATTTAGGCACCCAGAAAAGAATATTAAGATCAGGGATGTTCTTCACAAATCTTGAGTGGCCACCTAGTGTTTGTACAATTTTTTATTCCAAAATCTTATATAATCAGTACCGATCCTAACTGTACAGTGATTCACGAAGACCAGGACAACCACATCAATCTTAGATTCCATTAAGTTTTAGAGAAAAGGATACACAATAATGTACCTAAAATAAACGTCTAAAATAAATTGAATGCATATTTCCAGCGGTACTTATTAGTTTGAGAAATTCCAAAAACCATGAGGATCCTTTTCTTGCACACGAGAGTGCGAGAAACTCTTTCTTATTTGGAAAAAGAAACAATTTTTAGCATTTCGCCATGCATTATTTCAATACTAGCCCACGTACATGGGTGGCGCCCCGCCTCGGCTTTAGTCAACTCTCGTGACACTTTTGTAATACAGGCCTCTGAAGGAGTACCAGCCCCGTGATCCAAACCTTCCTCGAGATGTCAACTACATGCTCCCTTCAGGGAACAGTGCAGTGAAGCTCATGACTTAAATCCCTCAAAACTTCAACGAATTCAATTTCAATGTTATCAATCTCGAGTGGATAAAAGGTCTTCAAAGTTGCTAAGGTAAGGAAGGGAGTTGGCCTAATAATAATTGTTTCAGTCTTGGTCGGATTCAGCGCCAATACGTTATTCCGTGCCCATTGTGGGCACTAATGTGGTGTCCTCCTGGACCGATTCCAGCATACTTTTAAGATAGGCGATCAAGCCCGAGAGGTACAATTTTAAATCATCTGCGTACTTATGTTCATCACAGTGTTCTTTCTTACTTGTGCAGATCTCCCCGATAAGTACACAGTAAAAACCTGAGGGTAAACTTCGCTGCAGGTAGAATCTGAACGGTGTTCCCTGAACCCTGCCCTAGGGTTCAATGAATGTGGGGTACTACTGACACGTCTCATTTCCAATTAACGCCATGGTCTTTAGATATAGATTGCGTGTTAATCGCATTACGTGAAATAAGGACCTTCTATTCGGTAGGAATATGCAAGCGGATTGCAATGTCAAAAATTCAGAACCCCAACTGGGGAGCATGAACACCACCTAAGGTACTTTCCGTTGCAGGTAGCTAGTACCCAAAAACGGGTGTCCCATTCATACTTTGTTCTTACTGTGTATGAGTAGGACCACGCAATTGTAGAATAGTACTGCTATTGTGATGTACCTACATTCAATAGCGATTTTATCTCTGTGGTTACCTTAGGGTAAGCCGTACGTGAAGTGTGTTTTGAACAAAAGAAATATCAGATTTTATGTCTGAGAAAAAAATTCAGTATCATTGAAGGTTCATCTTGATTCAAGATCGCTGTGATCAGCAAAAGGCAGTAATCGGATCCTTCGATTCTGTAATCGGTAAGTCTTGGCTCTCCAGAATCATATTAGGAGCTTCTTGTTACAGGATGTGGCATTTTCGAGTCAAGGAAGAAACCTAAGGTTTCAACAGCTGATTCTCTCTCTCAACTTATTTAACAGAGACTTGTCAATCGATAATATCCGTAACATTTGCAGAAGTAGTTTCCTCCTGAATAGCTATGCGCGTAGAATTTGATTTAATATCTTCTTTTATTACGTCGACGGAGAAGTCCAGAGATTCATGGCAAGCCATTCGCTTGTTCAAATATTTTCACATAATGGAAATCTTCCTCTACTTGGTGGGTACCTATCACCACTACGTAGCGCGTCCCCAGGTTGCGGATAGAGGAAAGGCCCCTGAGGTTAA